>JAMPIV010019940.1:0-90000 GCA_024509875.1 Oreohelix idahoensis | reverse complement strand
TCACAGTCTCCCTTCCTTTTCTAAACTTCACTTCCTTTTCAGTCTCTTCCTGTTCACAGCTTCCCTTCTTTATAACATTTCCTTTTCCTTTTCACAGCCTCCCTTCCTTTTCACATCTTCTTTTTCTTCTCACAGCCTACCTTACTTTTCAGTGTCTTCCATTTTTCAGCTTTCTTCCCATTCATTTTACATTGTTCTTGTCTTTATTTATTGTTCTTCCTTGTTTTTTATCATTGTCTACGTTTTTTTTACCATCAAACGTACTACGTTTTCTTAACAGTAAGTTTTCACTCACACATTTTCTCTCTCTCTCTTTCTCTCTCTCTCTCTCTCTCTCTCTCTCTCTCTCTCTCTCTCTCTCTCTCTCTCTCTCTCTCTCTCTCACACACACACACACATACATTCACTGCCAATAGCCCCGCACTTTATACTTGTCAGGTATGCCATGAATCTCTTTTTTGTTCCCCTGACTAATCCAAGCTGTTGTTTACGTGACATTTTCGTCCCTCTTATTAAAGTGCAATGTCCGTGGGCGTAGGTGATCATGTTTCTTCACAGCTACAGGTTCTTAGTGCAGATTATTATTTCTATAATTAGCTTTTTTCATGTCATTGTTTTTTTCAACTGCCATTATTGTCTCTCTTTCTTTTATTACCTTCAGTTGCCTAAGGAACATAGGCCTTCAACACACCTGTCATAGGCCTTCAACACACCTGTCATAGGCCTTCAACACACCTGTCATAGGCCTTCAACACACCTGTCATCAGTTAAAGCTCTTTCAATGCCTTCCTCGTCATTGTCATTTCTGTCTGCTGTTCTCGTCATCAAACATTTTTTGTCCGGTCTACCTGCGCCGAGGATTCCGGAAAAAGGAACTTTTTTGTTTTTCTTATCACCAGTATTTTCTCTCTCGATCCTGCTCCACCAACCTCCCTTTTTCCCCATTTTATCGTGTTGTTAAAAAGTGTTCTAACTTTTGTGTTTTCATAACCACGCCTAACAACAGCGAATTGCTTATTTTTTTATGTATTTAGTGTAGCCGCGCCATCTTGTCATCCCCATTGTCTCCGTGGTTCACTGCCTTTTTACCACAACTTCTTCAAGAAGAAGATATATTACTAGGCCACAATAAGGCCTAGAAATAGTTGTGTGTTATATTTGTGTTTTCGCTCTAGAAATAGTTGTGGGTTATGTTTGTGTTTTCGTTCATTCTAGAGCATTCCATCGCGTGTTATTAAAGTGGCCCAATTACTGTGCGCGCGGACTAAGTTGAGTGATTAGGCTTAGCGGCTTATATAAAGAAGTGATCACATATCACCACTGCATGAATGCCTTTTCCGCAGTTTCACTAAGCCTCTTCGGTGCCCTTGTTCTCGACTGTCCCCTCAGCCCCAACTGTTTCAATAAATCATACACTGATGCATCCACGAGCCCTCTTGCACCCACCTCAACTGCCATGACCCTTGCAGTGAACCCATCGTGTCTCAGATCCGCGGCCAGATCACTATACTTGGCCGCTTTGAACAAATGTTGCTCTTCCAATCTGGATTCAAATGGCACGGTCAGTTCAATCAATATAACCTGGTGCGATGATGAAGAATGCAGCACTATATCCGGCCGTCTTCGAGATTTCCTGATACTCTCTGGATATGCCCCTCGTCCAGGTAGGTCTATCGCCATCTCCCAGTCATTTGCACAGTCAAGGAGAGATGGTACACTGCTACCTGATTTACTCGGTTTTGGGTGTGCTGACTTACCTGCTCTCAGAAAGTATGTATTTGCGGTGCTCGGCCCGGATTTGCTATTCGCCTTCATCCTTGCCAGATCTATTGTCGCAGCCAGCTCATTTAGCACTTTGTAGTGGCGCCATGTGTATCGCCCTTGCCCTAATGATACCTTGCAAGCTGAGAGCACATGTTCAAGTGTCTGCCTCCCATGGCACAGGGGGCACTGCCCATTATCCGACTTTCGCCATCTCACAAGGTTTGTGGCCGATGGCAGGAGGTCATACAGTGATCTAACAACGAAGCTGAGCCTAAGAGGTGCCGTATGCCATATATCATTCCATGTCAAGGACCTTTGTAGGGCTCCTTCCCATGTAGTCCACTGGCCTTGTTGGGCCTGCTGCACTGCTTTTTGCAACCTCTTATCATTCTCAGCTCCTCGTATCTCCTGAACTACCATGTCTCTACGCTCCCAGCTTGATGCCTTGGACAACCAGCGGATATCTCCATGGCCAAATCCCCGTCTAATTGTCTGTGTGTATCCGATTACCTCCCTCAGTTTGAGCGACTCTTGGCCAGCATCAACAGCTTCTTCCACTCTCCACTTCGTTCCCGTTTTCAGTGTGGGCTGAATGGACTTAACCACGTCATCTGCTGAGTCGCGTAGCATCATTGCAAGCCTTGCCTTTCCAACTTTGTACTCTTTAACAACTGACTTGACAGGAAGCAGAAGTTTTGACTTTTTGCAGTACAGTGCTACATCTGACAGACCTGGTGGTACCCCTAGCCATTTCCTCATGAACTTGTTGACCTTCTGCTCTATAGCTTCCACTGTACTTGTGCTTATTTCATATATAAGCAGTAGCCACAGCAACTTAGGTGTCAACATGAACTGGGGGTACCACAGTTTGAATTTTCCTAGGAGTCTGCTTTGGTCTATGATCTGTAGCCCTCTGCCTGCCATTTCTATTGTCTGTTGCACTGCCTTCGAGTCTTTTAATGAAGCATCGTACACCCTGCCAAGACTTTTAACAGGTTCCTCAATGACAGTAGGGATTCTTTGGTTGGAAACCATGAATATGACCTCTGCTATCTTCCCTTTCCTGACTGATAGGCTTCTCGACTTCTTGGGTTTGAAGCTCATTCTGCACCAGCTGACTAGTTCATCCAGGCGTGCTAACATCCTCCGGGCCTGATGTTCATCTGATGTCAGAATTGTTGTGTCATCCATGAATGCTTTGAGCGGTGGCATGTGACACATTCCACCGAGCTTTGGACCTATAGCCATTCCTTCAGCCGCATTGAGGATTACCTGCATAGCCATCATGAATAGTGTCGGAGAGTTGGTATATCCCATCGCAATTCCAACTTCAAGGCCAATCAACTTCGTTGTGTATTCTCTGGTTGAAAATCTGACAGAGAACCCTGCGAAATACAGCTTCAGCATTGCTGCAATGTCTTGTGGAACATGATACATTTCTAGGGCCTGCCACAACATCTGGTGTGGAACAGATCCATAAGCATTTGCTAGATCCAACCAGATTACATGGAGGTTTGTTTTGTCAGACTTTGCCTTTTGAATTGCATCCCAGATCATTGTGGCATGCTCTAGACATCCTGGTGTACCTGGGATATCCCATTTCTGAATGGTAGTGTCAATGTACCCATTTGTCAGGAGGTATGTAGTGAGCCTTTTTGCCATCACTGAGAAGAATATCTTCCCTTCCACATTAAGTAGTGAGATTGGCCTGAACTTAATTATGTCTGTGGAATTTTGTTCCTTCGGGATATAGACTCCGTTCGCCTTTCTCCATTCCTTGCTTACAAGTTGGGTTTTCCACGCATTTATCAGTAAACGGAGCAGTCGTTTGAGCACTTCGGGGCATCTCTTATACACCACATATGGAACACCATTAGGAGCTGGAGCTGACTTGCACCGAGCTTTCTGGACAATGCTTTCTACCTCTTGCACCGTTGGGGGCTTGGTGTTAAATTCAGCTCCTGGCTTATTCGGCCATTTAAGGCATGCCATGCTGCTAAGTGGCTCATCTTTGCGACCATCTAATATGTCATTTCTAAGGTGTTCTTCCAGGTTTTCTTTCCTGATGTTTAGCGTACCCGACCGTGGCTGCTCAAACCGTTCTTTGGCAAACTTGTAGGGCCCCATTGGAGAATCTTTCCCTATCCCTTCGAGTCTTCCTTCTCTTCCTGCACAACCTATCTGCTTTACAAAGGGCATTATGTTGGCCTTTCAGGTGCTCCAAAACCTGTCGTAACCCTTCCTTCTCTGTGGCAACTGCGTTCTTGAACAGTTTTCTGGAATGCTTCTTCTGTTTCCTGATTTCTTCTATTTTAATTTGTCTTCTACTTTTTCGCGATGGGTTACTTTCCCTTGCCTCTTTGACCCCCAACACTTTGCGACAATGAAGATATATTATGTCGCCGAAGATTTCCAGCTACTTCTCCAACGTTATCTGCTTCATGTTGTTATCTAACTCTTTTGCCAAGGCTTCGTCCAGCTGTTCCCAAATCCCTTTTGCACTGGCAGGTGGAAACTTGATTGCATCTCTCTTCCCTTCCAAGAAGTGTGTGAGATCATCAGCAGGCAGATCAACTTGAATGTTCTCAGCACTGTGGATTAACTCCTGGCTGCGTTTTTCTAACGTCTTACCCGTCGAGACAGAGCGCTGTTGATCTCCCCCTGATGAGCTCCCACACCCCTTTTTCGTTCTGTGGATTTTCATTCCTCTCTGAGTAGAGAATTTTCTACCACAGGCACATGGAAATTCCAGCCGTTGTTCAGAGCTCGAAGTCCGTGTAACGGGTCTGGTCGATTCCAATGAGGCGCCTGTGGATTCATCATTATCCCCCCCCCTTTTCGGTGAATCCTGAGGGCATCTATCATTTTTGGGTCCTGTAGCAATTGAATACAGCTTACGGGGTGCTAACCCGGTCAGCCGGTTTCTAGTCTTTCCCAGTGTCATCTGTCTTTCCAGAAGTCCATCGGTCTTTTCTTGATTGTCACTGGTTTGACCATGCAACTATGATAGGAAACTATACAGAGCGATACAAGAATGTAAAATCACAACTTACGCCAATCTTGGCTCACAGACGTTTTTGCTCAGATGAATAAGTTAAGGCACTGGGCTAGGCCTCTTACACGTGTACTTGGAGTCGGTAATTAAGCACTAAAACTCCCTCTTTGACTTTGTGTGTTCAGTTTCCTCAGAGTCTGGTTCCGTATAAAAATGGATTTTCTGGGCTGTATTAAGTCTTACAAGGTGTTCCAATAAAAATTAGGCCTGATAAATGGAAATCCTGATTTTTCTTCTGGCAAGTCTGGTTGTTCTTGGCAAGCGATTTATCAGAGTAAATTTTCACAGTGAAGGAACACTGAACAAACGCCACGTTATATTGCAAGTCTGCCCCCGCATCTGTTTGTTATCGAACTCAAATGATCAGCCAATCTGATTTGAATATTTTGCATGACTCATCTATTGCAAAATTTCAAATATTGCTTTTCTGAAAATGGGCTGTAAACATCCGATTGCCTGGCAGACAAACTCACAGACACATCTGTAAACTGTGTTTCCGATGTAACAAAATTATTACTTTATCAGAAAGTAATCTATTTGTAACAAGGTGTACCGGAAACGATTATGTCATGCCTGACTGTCCAGAATGTGCCCACAGACGATTAATCTCATATTTATCGCGCACCCGGGCCTAATCTTAGCAAAGCTCTGCCCGTCAAGCAAAATGTGATTATTATCACCTGCAAGGAGTGTCACAATGATTTGACAATGTCAATTATCTGCTACTTAGGAGAGAAAATAAAAGAAAGAAAGTGCGACAATTGAAAGAACGCAATTAAATCCGTGCCACAAACCTACCGATTACTGCCGCAGTGAAACAGAGATCGAGAGAGGCCGCCCCATTCTGTCACAAACATGTATCTTCCATCTAGTCAGTTATTGACAATTAATAAACAAGCGAGAAAGTCCCTCGAGGCCACAGGCATGTAGTTTTACAGAAAGATGCCGACATAGAGACAGGAAAAAACAGTTATTAGGACGTCCTGACAAAAATACTAAGCTGCAACGGAAGCTTATTACTGATAAAATAACAGTGTTTCTGAATTTTTTAAATTGTGGCATGGACTCCTTTGATCCGGGGTCGGCAACCCAGGAGCTTTTAGGATCTACTTTAGTAACACTGAGCCCACTAAAGATCTACCATGTGTGTGTGTGTGTGCATATATATACATAATTTCTTTTCCTTAACCAGCGGCACTTGGGCTTTCAGCCCTTCGGCCCAATGACATGTCATTGCGAGGCTGGGGAGCGTGTGGTTCCAACCCAGTCAGGAGCTTCGCTCCTTCCCATCCACAGAGGGTTTATCTCAAGAGCCGTTCAGGTTATTCAGTCAAAATCCCGGTCGATGACACCCCTTCAAATTCTCACGCCCAGGCTTGAACCTTGAACATCTGATCGCCAGCGCAATGTGGTAACCATTACACCAGCGCGGCTCCCATATATATATATATATATATATATATATATATATATATATATATATTATATATATATATATATATATATATATGTGTGTGTGTCTGTGTGTGTGTGTGTGTGTGTTTTTTGTATTTTTAAGCAGAGGGTGGAGGAGGGAATGATGAACCTTATAAAGAAAAGACCACGTTCCTATCTCAGGCAGTTCACGATTATATTTTAGTAGCGACCTCGTGAGTTTTCATTGGGAATGCAGAAAGAATACCTTAGATCTCGGGGACATCACGATTTTAAGTGCCGGTGGGGGAGGTCTATACCTAAATTTGCCTAGTTGAAAAAGTCTTCTTCTCTCCCTTCCTCCCCCCGCCTCCCTTTTTCGCAGTCGCTTAAAGATCTATCAAATCATCTACTGGGACCTACACTGTAGGTCGCGATCGACTGTTTGCCGACCCCCTGTCTGATACCCGCACTGGAATGTTTATTTTTACATAAAACCATAATAAAAAGCTGTTCATTTTAGATTATGTTCATTCTTTCCATCATCTTAAGAAGCTTCGCTCACCATCATCTTCTAGCTCACAAAGTATGCCAAAACATGAGAAAAAAAAGATGCAAGTATGTTTTGGGAACATGTTATTTACAAAATGTGACTAAGATTCTGCTTTGAATTCGCGTTGTCAATGTTTTATTTTGTACAAATACATTTGAATTGTAGATATTAAATAATGTTAATGATGAATCGCCTTCTAAAATATCTGGCATTTCTAACATCCCCAGGGGTCATGCACCCCTGGTTAAGTATAAGTAAATAAATTAAGGGGCTGCAGTAAAACTGGTAAGGAATATAAGTTTATAAACTAATAAAACGGTATTGAATCAGTTTTACTAATAACAGTTCACATGAGACAAGGGACGTTTCGGGTTTCACCCTTCGTCAGCCACAAACAGGTGACAAAGACCAAAATTACATATGGGTACTACAAAACTATACGATGATGAGAAACATACAAAAAATGGGCGATACAAGCAGATGGAAAAAGTAAATAACAATACAAGAAAACCGTAAAATCTAAAAGAAATACTGAAACAAGAAAGAAATTAATCCAACGAAACGAAAAAAGAAGAATAAACAAAACTGTGGAACTAGTTAAAGTTAGCTTAGCTCGATGCAAAAAATCCGTGGAAGAAAGCGGTAGTCTCTTGTCACAGAATTCGCAAGGAAGTGACGCGCGATAAACTAATAAAACGGTATTGAATCAGTTTTACTAATAACAATCGCGCGTCACTTCCTTGCGAATTCTGTGACAAGAGACTACCGCTTTCTTCCACGGATTTTTTGCATCGAGCTAAGCTAACTTTAACTAGTTCCACAGTTTTGTTTATTCTTCTTTTTTCGTTTCGTTGGATTAATTTCTTTCTTGTTTCAGTATTTCTTTTAGATTTTACGGTTTTCTTGTATTGTTATTTACTTTTTCCATCTGCTTGTATCGCCCATTTTTTGTATGTTTCTCATCATCGTATAGTTTTGTAGTACCCATATGTAATTTTGGTCTTTGTCACCTGTTTGTGGCTGACGAAGGGTGAAACCCGAAACGTCCCTTGTCTCATGTGAACTGTTATTAGTAAAACTGATTCAATACCGTTTTATTAGTTTATAAACTTACACCCCTGGTTAAGAAGCACTGTCTTAACCGTATAGATTGAAGAGTTCCGGTGACATCATACATCCCTGCCTAACACTGTGTTTAATCGGCTAAAATTTTCCTATGTGGTTGCCAATTCTTACAGCTGCTGTTTGTTGTCAATTATCATAACTAGCTTTTCCATTTCGCTACTTAGTTAGCATGCACCCTACCACTGAGAAACCACACCCACTTGTAGAAAACTTGCACCAAAGCATCCATCTGCTCTTCCAATTATGGTTTTTACTTACATGACGAGGTTGTCAGTCCCGTGGACTATCTCATATTAGTCTTCCCTTAAACATGCCGCAGGTAGCAGTAGTTACATTATTTCTTTGTTTGTAGAGAAACCCTAGTTTCCTCCTTGTACGTTCTACTCACTGTCAGCGTATGCTCTTCTCCACTTGCTTTATCGACATTTGTCTTGTTCTTGTCAAAAATTCCACTCTTGTAATCTTATCATAGCATGTCAATCCTTCTGTGGTTCACAAGCACACATGTATGAAACCTATTACTTCTTGGTTGCTGCTTTTCCCCCTTTACATAAGCTCCATTGTGGTGAAGTGGGATGTTATAAATATTTATAGGGGACTTAGTGTACTGACTGAGATCAGCTGTGAAGGTATCTATATCTATTAAGAGTAGTGTATTATAGATAACCTTACTTGCTACCACATATCTATATATCTCAGTCAGAATTATTCTGGAATAGTGTGATGACTACGTTATGTGTCTAGGGTATGTGTATGATGAAGTGTAAGTCACAACAACAGACAGATAAACAATTTAATTTAATCCACTACTCTTGACAACACTGTGACACTCACATACATATAACACTCTATGAGAATATCTTAAAGAGTCACTGATAACTTTTCAAATAACAATATGTATTTGTCGCAAAATTGGTTTCAAGTCATTGCAAATGAGTTCAGTTAGATTTATAAACCCATCTACGATCGAGTGACCGCTTTCAAAATGGCGGCGTATCAGCGAAATGTGTATCGGACAGAGGAAATCGCCAACGATAAATAACAACAGAAGGGAATCCGTATGAAAAGGATTTTACATTTCAGTACAGGGAAGGATGGTGTATAACTGCATATAAGATGGAACGGTAGGAAGTTCTCATTTACGGAGATATATGCGTATTTCGGCTGCCCACAGTTACGCTAACAGCTGGTAAACCCACTTCTGTTCGAAATATTAAAATCAACATATAACAGTTTGGGAATTTACATGGATAGGAAGATAGAGTTTTATCAGCTGTATAAAACTAGATAAGATGGAACAATATGGATATTATATATGCTGAGAATGAGAAAGGCAAAATTTCAGTCGACGCACAGATCGGCTGAAATCACGGTTCGGGAAGGATTTTTCAGGTTAGGTTTAGGCTGTGACGTCGGTACTCTCCGATACGTCCGCGCTTTGCGTATAAGTAGCGGATCGGTAAACTGAGAGAGATACACAACGCAAGAGGTTGAGACAAGACTGAGGGCAGATAATGCCACGACTCTAAATCCATCTGAAGTGTGAGCGGATCGCCAGAAAATTTCAGTCTAAGTGTCTGGAGTCTGAGGGTAAGCGAATTTACGATAACTATCCTGTATAATAATTTCTTTTATTTTGTATTACAGGTTCATTTAGAATTCACAAAATATGCCTGTATAATATTCATTGATATAACGTATTATTATTTTAATATGATTTATTCATGTGCTTAGTGGAAGATGGTTGCTTGTACAAAAACGGATCAAAACTAGCCCCACAGCCAAATAGAAAATATTTATTATATTTAATGCTGTATCTCGTCGATATTAAATGCATTATCGCTTACGAAGATAAAGGCAGTCCCATGACCAGAGATTGTCTTAGGGAAATAAATTGTTAGAAGCTTCAGCATGGAAGATACCGCTTTTACGAGGTTAGGTGACTAGTCCCCTTCCTCGCTGCCTTTGCCTTCCCTAGTTCGAGCGCACAACTTTGTACCCATTTACAGCTGGTAAACTGGAGTGTTCTATAGCCAGTTTCAGTAGAAAGCAACCTGATCACGTGGTCACTCACTTTCTTTATTTATGTATTACTTTTGTGTAGATGCTAAGGATAGCATCAGTATTTGAATTTGTACTTGATATGATTTGGAAGGATCAAGTTATAGCATATGAAGGGATGTATAGGAGCGGAATAAACCAGATGATGTTTATTACTGATAGGTTAATATTAATTCTGTATCATTGAAATGATGTTACTTGCTATGACTGTATAACTTTGACACCTGATGACTGACTTGTCTGACTTATGTGCTAGTCAGTTACACTTAACTGACATGTTAATATTAATGCTATATCACTGAAATGATGTCCTTGCTTACTATGATTGTATAACGGTGACATCTGATGACTGACTGGTCTGACATCTGTGCTAGTCAGCTACAAGTCTAGCCAGATACTAGCCAAGGCTGATATGTTGCAGGTTCCATGAAATAACTCAAACCAGACTGTCAGTATCAAAAGACGGTGTAGTTCATCCGAGGCAATCCCACCAAAGTGCAGGACCCCAAAGAGTGAACTTCAACTGGTCATTGGCATCCCTACTGTTGGGCCTACCAAGTCTGATATCAGCACAGGACAGTTTCAGCAGTATCAAGTTGGAAAGATAAGTGTCCTGTTTGACACTGACCACCTATACATGTGAAACAGCCAATAGTTCAAAACAATAATTAACCATACAGAAACTCAGTCAACTGATGACAGTTATCCTTAAATTCAAAGGACTAATAACAGTGATTTCAGTAACTTTATTATTTAAGATCTTGAAGTCTAAACAGACAATAATAGTAATTGTGTGAATATTTTTATATATATATGTGTATACTCTTTTCCAACTAGTAGAAATAGAATATTAGTGTAATTATTAAACTATTTTAACTGTACCTGAGGATTTATTCACTTCTTCCATTTGTGGTTTCAGTGAATGTTCATTTTACTTATCCCCTAGAATATAAGTAATCATAAGATAGTCACAGGGAGGAGACACCTTAAATCCTGGTACTACTTCTTACCAACTGGGCCAGGATTTTTACAGTCTGACTATTTTTATGATAACAATACACCAGTGCTTATTTCTAAGACTGGGGTATTACTTGTAAGGTCAGAACTCTTTACTGGCATACTCTTACATAATATATACTTTTAAATAACCTCCCGCTACAGTATTCATGGTTATCATAAAGGTATATGTGTCCTGATTCAAATACAAAGGAACCAGGAATCACAATCAATTTTAATTACAAGTATATGTACAGACTTTATCAATATGAATATTGTAGTGACATATATTATTAAACTATCCTATGTGTGTCAGTTGTGTAGTGGTAATATGAGGTAATACTGGTTTTGTTTTGTTCAAGCTCTGTTGGTATTTGTCATCATGACTTCAATAGTTTGTCTTTTGGGACTATTATTGGAGATGTTCTCAGTTCCTGATATTAAGACAATTAAATTCCCCTCTGAATGTTATTTTTACAAAGTTATTTCAAGATGAGGGGACATAATGTTGAGCTCAGCTGGCCACATCAGCTTATCTTGCGTGATGGCGGCAGGAAAAGACTCCTCTGCTCGAATTCTCCCCTGGGCTCTGGAGACACCTCACTGATAGCTAAAAAGACCAAGGAGTATGCTGTCCGACTCTGGATTCAGCAAAGCTCTGACCAGGTGCTGCTCAGTACCATCAAGACCACGGTCCCACAAGTTCATGGAAATAAACACAGATACGTTGATTAGCAATGAATTCTGGCACAATTACTGGCACAAATTCCCATCTGCTTATGTTCCAGGCTTTTATTTAACACAAATATGAGCTGGCTTCAACGCACTGTTGCTTTATCAAGATTATTTGCACTAGTGGTCTCGAACTAACGCTCCTAAGTGAGTATATCAGCGAGTCTAGCCAATGAGGCCACGTTTCGACAAGTGTTTGAAAAAATGTTACCTTTTCACGTCTCCCCTAACAACGAAAGATAGTATTTATAGCCCGACCAATCGTGGTTAGTCTTTCATTTGTTGCGCTCCAATCAATTTGGAGTTTACATGGTAGGCTAATTCTGTAACGTAAGATTTTTTTCAAACACGTTATAAAAAAATTTTATGAGCAGAAATGATTCCATGCTGTCAGGCATCCCCACTATTTTATTTTGGGTATAATTTATTAATTCCTGGACTATTTGCGTAACGTTTTACATATTCTTTGTCAGCAAGCCCTAAGGAATCCAAATATCCAAATTTAAAAGAGCTACGTGGCTGCGTTCAAAATATGTATTTTCTACCTCCTGTTTCGAAGATGTGCTGTCTGGGTACTGTTATGTTTTCAACCGTAAACCCATCTAATGTTATCTTTTCTAATAAGAGTTTTTCAGGATTTATAAACCTAACTCTGGGATGGGTAATGTATTTTATCACTGTCCGTCTGAAAAAAAAGTTAGTGCATGTAGTCTTACACGCGTGATGGCAGCATTTGTGTATCGCGCGAAGCGTGTTTAGTGTTCGGCTTTCTGCCTCTCCCTTCTCGCTATCCTTTTGTCCATCTGTCTTTTGATCTTGGTAACATAGTGTAGAAAAAGACATGAATGGAATTTAAAATTTAGGTCAACTTGCATATTTCAAGGTTTTTCTTAGAAAGGCAGCACATTTTATTGTGTGTTTGGGAAACGCGTGTATGTTGCAGAAGGCCTTTAATATCAACGTGAAACGTTACAATTTGCATACGCAGTAGAAAACAAGGGGATTTCGAGTACAGTCATTGTGACAGCACTGTTCTTTACCATTCTTCTTCCTTTATTTATTATATGTATTTATTAGGCTTTATATTTACTTGATAATTTATATATGTGGATTAGAATATTCCACGACATCCATATCCACGCAGATGTTCACATTTGAGTTGCTAGATCGCAATATTAGCCTACACTTGTATGCGTTTAACTCTATTGTACTTATTTACCGCTCACTCATTGTCTAGTCTGTTAAGTTGCTTACATCTTTAATATCAAATTTTAATGTTCCTCGATCCCACCCTTCACAGGGCATCACCATTTTTGTGGTCGGAGTTGGAGATCGTGTTCTCAAACAGGAAGTTGAAGAAATGGCTAGTTCGCCACAGAGCTTGTTTGACGCTCCAGACTTCAAGTACTTAGTCGGCATGGTCCAGTTGCTGAGAGATAACATATGCACGGGTAAGAAACTACGGCATCTTAAAATTAAGGGACGGGAAATACTTTCATCAGTCAGTATTAGGTCGAATATGCAACAACCCCACCCCTCGACATTTATATGCACAGAATATGCCCAAAATAGCGAATCTGGAGAAATAAGACATGCAACATCATGAAAGAACACCGATAGTTTTACCACTAAACCTATATACAAAGTCAGGGGCGGACTGACCGTGACCTGGCCCTCGGGCAATAAGAATCATTGGTTCCTTAAAAGTTTATTAAGTTATATGGAGGGTAGAGGAGATTGGGCTCCCTACTGCGGTGGGTCCTCGGACACTGCCCGATTTCCCGACCATTCAGTCTGCCCCTACACTGTCACTCGACCAGCTACAATCTGTTATTTTTATTTCACTATCGTTATTGTTATCATTACCTGTATTCTTATTAATTTTCTTCTATTCCTTTTCGCTTCTTATGGAGCATGGCGGTGTCACATAGGGTTTTTATTCATTTAATTTCCTACATCTTCTTCCTATTCTTTCACCCGAATTCTCTCTTTTATTATCTCTGTTCTTTTTTCCTGTATATTTTTTCATCCATTCGTTTTGCGAATATTATTTTCATATAATTCGCAAACTTTACCTGTTTTCCTTTCTCTAAAACTGAGAATCGCACCTGGGTGGTATTGCGTACATGTCAGTCGCGCTGGTCGGACGATAGGCGTGAATTTACAGCATTCGCTAGACATTCGTCTGAGGGTCTCTGGCCTGGGGCGTGAAAATTCACGCGAGGGACATGGAAAGTAGACAGAGAGTCTGCATTTCAGTAAACGCATGAGGTTTTTCGTCAGAAAAAAACCCGGCTTAGCGTGAAAATCCACTCCGCACTGCAGACGGTGGTCTGAGATTTGCAACTCATGCAAGCCCTCGGCCACTGATGGCTGTTACGTCACGCGATAAGCGGACGAAGGTGTTATACGGACAGGGGAGACTATTTCGCTTGGCGAAATAAGATTAGGATCCTGTGTCCGATTTTAAAGATATTGGCCAAGTTTGAAACTTTAATTTCATTCTCGCTCATAGACTCACAGTAGATAGGTTGCTCGTAAACAGAATAGCTGTTAGCGAAGATCTCAGTTTGTTTCGGCAATTTGTCGAACTTCTAGACTTCCAGAAATATTTTCAGCATTTTATTCTTAAGTTGTGCGACTACCTGTAATTCTGTGGTTGAGGTAATTAATATGATAGATATATAGATTTTGTGAGTGTTAAAGTGTTAAATCGCTTAATTTATTTTAATCTATTTCTTTAGCGCAGAAGAGAAATAAAGTGGTAGGCTATTATATTTTCTAGGGAAGCATTCAGTGGAAAGCAGAATAAAATTAAAATTTCTAGCTTATAACGGCAATTGTAGCTATTTATGAATTTAATTTAACCGCTAATACTCAGTCGAGTGTATTTTTCTAAACTAACGTATAAACTCTAGAATCGAGCCTCATGAATGGTGACGGAATACGCACGTGTTCCTAATTCATGAGAATTGCTGATTTTTTAAATATAACTTACGTCACGGGAAGTTTAAATGATAAGCAAAGCTCTCTGCTTGCAAGTTTAAATGTAAGTTATAACCAGTACAGATTCTGTTTATTATATTATATGTGTTATTTTTCCTCCACACAGTGAAAGTTTTGGGGTGACCCTAACTTTACCAGCACCTAGTAGTAGTTTCCATACTTGTGAAGAAATAGACAGTCCTTATTTTGAACCACGTGGGTTTCTTAAGTACCACTGGACTAACAGTGCATATGCAACCCGAGTTAGCCAGAAATACTATATCCCAATAACGGGTTTTCAAAGACTGTAATGATAAATACTGGACCTTGGAGCCAGATCTTAATTTCTTCTAGAAACTCTACGTAATCTTTCTGCCTGGTGGCGCGAAATACTTCAAGTATTAACTAACATTTCCCGACTATATATATATATTTTTTTTTGTGGACAAATCTGTGGTGTGACTAAAGTGAATCCTATACTGAGGGAAGGCACCGACCTGACATTCATCATTTCTAGAAACCTACGCTATTGACACTGTGCTCTGCTAACTCCCGCGCCTGGAATAATTGTTAGGTGACTTAATCAGACATTTGAACAAATTTGCACACCCAAGTAGTCGTTCCCGGAGACTCCGAGTTAAATACGTCTTTTGAAACTGGGGACTTCTTGGCAGAAGACTGCATTTTTTGAGTCTGTGTGAAAATCTAAAATCAGTGTGTTCCAAGAGGCAGCGAGCAAAGTCGTGAGTACATGTATGAGAGGCCATGGCGGAATGAATGAGTGTACGCTGGTTTGAGTGATATTTTCACTATTATATCTTTGACACCCTGTTGCTGTCCTAATTTTTTTTTTTTCAATCTGCATAATTTGTTGCTAAGGCTAGAGTTCTTGTGTTTTTGTCTTAGGTTAAATCAGATTTTTTTCAAACTCTGTGCATATAATTACGAGATAAAACAAAGAAAACTCTTAGACTCAAACCCTATGTATCTGTGACTCGGGCGCCATCATCTGTTCTCTTAACGGGGCAGGGCTAAACCTAGAGTTAACACTATAACGGGGCTATCATCCTTGCAACATTTCCTTGAATTTTTATGACTATGTGTATATGTATTTTCCTTGATGTACTTTCTTTGATGTTGTGAGCCGATTTTTCCTGATATTAAAATCGCTCTTGAACTTAATAATCGTGTTTGGTCAGCTCGTTCTAGATAATATATATATCATTGTTATAGTTTTCCCACGTCTGTGTGTTTACCTGTCGTCACGTGTATGTGCGTGCCTGTGAGTGATAGAAATATACGTAATATGTATATTGGTGTAGTCTGTCTGACGCTGTAACAACTGTTGTAGAAGATAGGTGAGAGAGAGAGAGAAGAATTCTTTTCGCTTTCAGAGACAGCCACTATATCAAAATCTATCATCTCACGTGTGTGGAAATTCTATTACCTTTCACTAACTCTCACTGAGTCTATCACCTATTCAAACCTATTCAGAAGGGACCAAACCTAGTCTTAATTCTCCTATCGAAAATCTACGGCAAATGGTCGCTCGTTACCGGGAATTGAACCCAAAATCCTAAGGCGATACGACAAATGGGTTCTCGTCCGACGGATTTTTGAACTTTGAATAGGAAGACGAGTACGACAAATGTGGACTCGTCTATCTGGATTTTGAACTTAAGATTCTGTATTCTGATATAGAGTAAGAGTGTGATGTCTTGTGACTGTGTATCTTTTAAAAAAAAATTACCCCCTAGACTAGCGATCTGTTTACGGGCGTGCTGACCACACAAACTAATAAGTTTTTTTTTTTTTCCACAGCATCTTTGAATAATATACATTTTGGTTACAGGTTGATTTTGTCGGGATATATGTTAACTGCTGATTGTAATACTAAATGCTGGTAAAGTGGTGAGTGTATAACATTCACTGGGTACTGAGGCAGAACGGCGTTTGAACTAAGTTAAGGAGTGTGTTTCGGACTTTTTGTCCAGATTAATTCCCTCCCTTACCCGATCTGACTTCAGGGGCGAACTTATAGTGGATTTTTAAAAATTAAGGGATTATTTTTCTCTTTAATTTTTGCAATATTCTTTTGCTTTTCCACTGTAGCAACTTATTTTTCAGAAGTAATCTTAACTACCATTTAGTTGGCGTAGTCGTGTTTTGCATTAAGTGCTTTATTGCCGATAATAGCAGCGATAGTTAGATTTTACTTTGGAGGAGGTATCCCAGGGTTAAGGATATCATCTTTTGAATTTTTGGTACATTTTTTTTTCTCGTAAGTGGTAGGAGTCAGTGTATCCTTTTTCCTATTTTCTTTCTCCACTAGTCTCAGTCACTGACATAATATGGCCGAGAGGGCAAAACTTAGACAACTCCTCAGGGACGAAGCGAGAGAGGAGGGACTGGAAGGAGAGGAAGCGAAAGCTTTTGTCAGGGACGAACTTGAGATATATGATGCGGAGAGGAAAGCAGAAGAAGCTAGGAGGAAAGAAGCAGAAGACCGGCTATTACAGCAGAAGAAGATTGAGGAGGAAATGGAAATTCGCAGGATGCAGCATGACGAAAGAGAGAAAAAGAGAAGGAGGGACAGCATGAGGAAAAAGAGGAGGAGAGACAGCATGAGGAAAGAGAGAAGGAGAGACAACATGAGTTGGCTCTTAAAGCTCTAGAACTTCAAAGTCGTGGCGCTGCCTCTACCTCCACCAATGGAGAGTCTTCTCCTCATTCTTCCTTAACTGATCCTTCTAACAGTCAATCTCTTCACCTCACTGCTATGTCTTTTCCGCTAGAATCTTTCCCTTGTCCAAATGAGAAGATTGACACTTGGCTAGAAAAATTTGAAAAAAATTGCAACTCTGTACGGTTTTAGAGAGGTCGCGTTGGAACATGAAGCTTTCCCAGGCTTTGAAAAGTTCTGCGTATGATGTTTACGCCAAACTGGAAAGCAGCCAACAAGACAACTATGATCTGTTGAAGAAAGCGTTATTGGAGCGCTTTGAAATGAACGCTCGAAAATTTTTTGCAACTGTTTCGCAACAGCCGGAAAGAGAATTCTGAAACTTTTCAGCAGTTCTCGTCTCGTTTGAAGGGTTATCTGACAAAGTGCCTAGAGCTCTCGCAGCTCCCCTCTACCTATGAAGGTCTGGAGGAATTTGTTTTAACAGAACAAATAAAGAACACATTGTCTGCTGATACCCGGAGATTTCTCGCTGAGCAGGGGGCAGAAAAACTTGAAGACATCCTAGAGAAGTCTGAGCGTTACCATAATGCGCTGGCTGAACTACCGGCCACAAAGCGGAAACCGACAGAGGAGCATTTTCGAAAACATAACCTAGAGCAATCTTCTCAGGCTTCTAACCTAAATAACCACAGAGAAACTGGACCTCAAAACCCCCCTCCTGAAAAATCCAAGTTCTACAAGAACAAGTACCCCAACCACCCCAAACAGTCTGATCAACCCGACCGCCCTACATGGCAGCGTAGCCAGAAAGGACAAGGTGGCAAAGGGAGAACCCCTGAGCACGGGACATATGATCAGACCGAGCACACCGAGCCTAAACGCATCGGATGCTTATTGACAGTCTCGCAAGGCGGAATTATTGACAGTGATTCCCAACCTGTTGGGGATACACCCTCAACGCGAGGTTCTGTTATTTTGAACGGTTCTCAAACTTCTTGCTTATTTGACACGGGGCTTTCTTACGATTGCATTGTTGCCAGAAACCTGGTTAAACCCGGTCAAGAGACAGGAGAGACCGTCAAACTTTGTGGAGTTCGTAAGAGTGATGCACCTACAGCGCTTCCCATCGCATTGGTGGAGATACACTCTGACTTTGTCAGAGGTGTGATCAAAGCGGCTGTTATGGATGATCCCATCTACCCAGTCATACTTGGCGGGAGATACGTGTGTATTGGGAAACCGGAAGAGCCGATTGTGGCAGCAGTAACTACAAGAGGGCAAACCAAGAAGGAACGGGAGCCTGCGCCAAATTTGTTACCTATGGAACTTAAAGAAGCGCAATACAAGGACCCTACCTTGGCACCCTGCTTTAGGAAACTACCTGTAACTGTCTTTTTCTCTTGTTGAGGTGATCGCTGGCCCAAGACAGTATACTTGTTGTTAGATGTGTAGTGCGAGCGTATGATGAATTGATCCGGAGAAGGCGCGAATGTGTTTAGGCTCGTATATGATGTAGACCCCAAACCCGTACTAACTCACATGCAGTAATCAAGGATGCTTGGACACTGCAGGCATGTTTCAAGACATTTATTGACGGGAACACACATAGTATCAACAGGAACAGTCAGTGTAACAAGGTCATGCTGACCTGACATCGATAGGTATACATTTGGCATTCAAAAAGGTAAACATCAGAATAGACGTGCATGGTCAATAGCAAAGTTCTTCAATAATGACAGCTCGTAGCGTCGCCCTTGGCGTCTCTGACTAAACGCGTCAGATGCCTTAGTTACTATGACACACAGGTGCAACTTGGCACTCCCTGCCAATTGCACAATTATCAGGCTGTAGTATAATAGCCGAAAGCACAGGCCTCGTTCTGCCGTCGGCTGTGTACTTCTGTTAAATAGGTTATCATCAACCCTGCAGTAATGCTTCTTGTAGACAGAAGTTCCGCCAATCTGCGGCTCCCACAATATATCTTCGTCACTGGATTTCTGGACAATATAAAGACTAACAGTCTTGGATGACTACCTCGAGCACAAATATATAAGTTCTGAAATGGCGGATCCGTGAACTGCTGTTCACACTAAGTAATTCTTTTACATGTTCTGCCACCGAAAAGCGTAATAATGCATAAAGGTCGGTATTACCTGGAAAATGAATCCTCAGAACATAACAAGGAATTCTGTCGTCATCCCGACGCACAGAGATTCACTGGGGAAAACTGCCATAGCAGTTACTTCGAAGATTCTCCCCGAAAAACAATGGACTCTTGGTCCCTTCAGAAAAACAGGACCTTCCCGGCTTGCCGGAAGTATATCTCTCTCCCGCTTAAAAAACCTTCCCATAGGCCTACGCCCGAACTGTCAACCTTTTGACCCTAAAGGTCAAAACACAATGAATGAATAAACAAGGGAAGACAACCCCTACTCAACCTGACATCGCAGGTAAAGACACAATTATACTTATGATAAAACATAGGCAAATAACTTGACAGATGACTCCGTCGAAAATGACAGCAACACTGCCCATGGCGAAGGAACCAAAACAGCACGGGGACATTTTTTCTGAGGATGGCGTACTTTATCGGAGAACGGGCAAGCCTGACCAAGGTTACAACCAGCTCCTAGTACCGAAACAGTACAGAAGCCAAATCCTAGAAATGGGGCACTCTCTTCCCTTTAGCGGACATATGGGACAGAACGCCACAAACCAACGGATAACCACTCATTATTGGTGGCCAGGAGTAAACACTGATATTATCAGGTACGTCAAATCCTGTGCCCAGTGCCAACGTGTACCACCCAAGCAACGGACACCCCCAGTCCACATGGGTGAAATGCCAATAATGGGAACACCATTCGAACGGGTTGTGATCGACATTTTAGGGCCTTTCGAAAGGATTAAAAGAAGGAACAGGTTCATCCTGACCTTAGTCGATACATGCACTTTATGGGCAGAAGCTATCCCGCTAACATGCGCAGATGCCAAGCATGTCGCAGAAGCCCTCGTGCAGATTTTCACTCGGTTTGGATTTCCGCAGCAAGTGTTGACGGATAATGGATCTCCATACCGAAACCTGTTGATGGATGAGATCGTTAAGATCTTGAGGACCCAGCACATCCACACTAAGCCATATACTCCGGACGGAAATGGGCTCGTGGAACGTGCTAATGGAAACCTCACCATGATGCTAAGTAAGCTGGCACAAGTAAAACCTGAAGATTGGGATCTCTGTATTCCTGCAGCATTATTTGGCTACAGAGAATCTCCTCATACTTCCACAGGATTTCCGCCAGCTACACTCTTATTCGGCAGACCCATTAAGGGCCCGCTTGAAGCCTTACTTCAGTCTCTGACAGACGAGAAGGCTGATGAGACAGTTGTCTCAGCCAGTAAATATGTGTCGGTTTTTTAAAGGAACGGTTGAAACTAGGGTGGGACCTAGCAACGACTAACTTTAAGCGAGCACGCACCAAGCACGCTAACCGATACAGGAAAGTCGCGGAAGAGAGAGAACTGGAAGCAGGAGAGAAAGTTTTGGTGTTGCTCCCTACCGAGAACAACCAACTGAAGATCGGATGGCAAGGGCCGTTTACCGTCCTGAAAAAGATTTCTAAGGCTAACTACCAGATCTCTATTGAAGGAAAGGAGAAGGTTTTCCATTTAAATCTCTTAAAGAGATACTTGGAAAAAACCAGTGCCAACCTCCGACCATCTCCTGACGATCGCCAAAACTGACGAAGATGACGATAGTGGCAGGGATATTCCACCGCTATCACAGGAAATCTTTCAAAAAATGTCAGAAGCGGCGACGCTCTTTCAAGCGCGCATATGAGACATTCCAGGGGAAGGAAACTTTGAGGAGTGGACTTGAGTAGGAATTGGACAGAGATGGAGGGGGAAGAGAAGAGGGAAGAAGACAGACACCCCGAAGCTACGGTTATAGGAAATTAAACTCCATAACGTAGACATGGAGTGCTTCCATATCTTAAAGGGGGGAGGCTCTGTCACATAGGGTTTTTATTCATTTAATTTCCTACATCTTCTTCCTATTCTTTCACCCGAATTCTCTCTTTTATTATCTCTGTATTTCTTTTTTCCTGTATATTTTTTCATCCATTCGTTTTGCGAATATTATTTTCATATAATTCGCAAACTTTACCTGTTTTCCTTTCTCTAAAACTGAGAATCGCACCTGGGTGGTATTGCGTACATGTCAGTCGCGCTGGTCGGACGATAGGCGTGAATTTACAGCATTCGCTAGACATTCGTCTGAGGGTCTCTGGCCTGGGGCGTGAAAATTCACCCGAGGGACATGGAAAGTAGACAGAGAGTCTGCATTTCAGTAAACGCATGAGGTTTTTTTCGTCAGGAAAAAAACCCGGCTTAGCGTGAAAATCCACTCCGCACTGCAGACGGTGGTCTGAGATTTGCAACTCATGCAAGCCCTCGGCCACTGATGGCTGTTACGTCACGCGATAAGCGGACGAAGGTGTTATACGGACAGGGGAGACTATTTCGCTTGGCGAAATAAGATTAGGATCCTGTGTCCGATTTTAAAGATATTGGCCAAGTTTGAAACTTTAATTTCATTCTCGCTCATAGACTCACAGTAGATAGGTTGCTCGTAAACAGAATAGCTGTTAGCGAAGATCTCAGTTTGTTTCGGCAATTTGTCGAACTTCTAGACTTCCAGAAATATTTTCAGCATTTTTATTCTTAAGTTGTGCGACTACCTGTAATTCTGTGGTTGAGGTAATTAATATGATAGATATATAGATTTTGTGAGTGTTAAAGTGTTTAATCGCTTAATTCATTTTAATCTATTTCTTTAGCGCAGAAGAGAAATAAAGTGGTAGGCTATTATATTTTCTAGGGAAGCATTCAGTGGAAAGCAGAATAAAATTAAAATTTCTAGCTTATAACGGCAATTGTAGCTATTTATGAATTTAATTTAACCGCTAATACTCAGTCGAGTGTATTTTTCTAAACTAACGTATAAACTCTAGAATCGAGCCTCATGAATGGTGACGGAATACGCACGTGTTCCTAATTCATGAGGATTGCTGATTTTTAAATATAACTTACGTCACGGGAAGTTTAAATGATAAGCAAAGCTCTCTGCTTGCAAGTTTAAATGTAAGTTATAACCAGTACAGATTCTGTTTATTATATTATATGTGTTATTTTTCCTCCACACAGTGAAAGTTTTGGGGTGACCCTAACTTTACCAGCACCTAGTAGTAGTTTCCATACTTGTGAAGAAATAGACAGTCCTTATTTTGAACCACGTGGGTTTCTTAAGTACCACTGGTCTAAACAGTGCATATGCAACCCGAGTTAGCCAGAAATACTATATCCCAATAACGGGTTTTCAAAGACTGTAATGATAAATACTGGACCTTGGAGCCAGATCTTAATTTCTTCTAGAAAAAAAAAACTCTACGTAATCTTTCTGCCTGGTGGCGCGAAATACTTCAAGTATTAACTAACATTTCCCGACTATATATATATATATATATTTTTTTTGTGGACAAATCTGTGGTGTGACTAAAGTGAATCCTATACTGAGGGAAGGCACCGACCTGACATTCATCATTTCTAGAAACCTACGCTATTGACACTGTGCTCTGCTAACTCCCGCGCCTGGAATAATTGTTAGGTGACTTAATCAGACATTTGAACAAATTTGCACACCCAAGTAGTCGTTCCCGGAGACTCCGAGTTAAATACGTCTTTTGGAACTGGGGACTTCTTGGCAGAAGACTGCATTTTTTTGAGTCTGTGTGAAAATCTAAAATCAGTGTGTTCCAAGAGGCAGCGAGCAAAGTCGTGAGTACATGTATGAGAGGCCATGGCGGAATGAATGAGTGTACGCTGGTTTGAGTGATATTTTCACTATTATATCTTTGACACCCTGTTGCTGTCCTAATTTTTTTTTTTTCAATCTGCATAATTTGTTGCTAAGGCTAGAGTTCTTGTGTTTTTGTCTTAGGTTAAATCAGATTTTTTTCAAACTCTGTGCATATAATTACGAGATAAAACAAAGAAAAACTCTTAGACTCAAACCCTATGTATCTGTGACTCGGGCGCCATCATCTGTTCTCTTAACGGGGCCGGGCTAAACCTAGAGTTAACACTATAACGGGGCTATCATCCTTGCAACATTTCCTTGAATTTTTTATGACTATGTGTATATGTATTTTCCTTGATGTACTTTCTTTGATGTTGTGAGCCGATTTTTCCTGATATTAAAATCGCTCTTGAACTTAATAATCGTGTTTGGTCAGCTCGTTCTAGATAATATATATATCATTGTTATAGTTTTCCCACGTCTGTGTGTTTACCTGTCGTCACGTGTATGTGCGTGCCTGTGAGTGATAGAAATATACGTAATATGTATATTGGTGTAGTCTGTCTGACGCTGTAACAACTGTTGTAGAAGATAGGTGAGAGAGAGAAGAATTCTTTTCGCTTTCAGAGACAGCCACTATATCAAAATCTATCATCTCACGTGTGTGGAAATTCTATTACCTTTCACTAACTCTCACTGAGTCTATCACCTATTCAAACCTATTCAGAAGGGACCAAACCTAGTCTTAATTCTCCTATCGAAAATCTACGACAGGCGGCTCCAAGATATGTATTACCATCAGCTACATCCTCGCCTATCTTATGTGAATCAACTATTAATTTGCAGATATCGTTAAATGAAAATTGATTAACAGTCAAGAGATGTTATAAAATTTAGCGTGGAGCTAATAATTTTGCACTTTTTTTTTAATCATTTCAGCGATTCAAGTGACAACAACAACGGCGATACTTTTACCAACACCAGCAGCTACAACAACACGACCACCAATTCCAGGTTTGCTCATATTAAAAAAGTCAGTTAAGCAATGACCGACTGTGATAAACAGTAAAACTATCATCCTTCATTCTTTCTATAAATTTGATGAAAAATATAGTAATTAACATTCAGTGTGTAAACTAGTCAATCTAGCAATACACATTCAGTGTTTAAACCAGTCATTCTAGCAATTAACATTCAGTGTGTAAACTAGTCAATCTAGCAATACACATTCAGTGTTTAAACCAGTCACTATAGCAATTAACATTCAGTGTTTAAACAAGTCATTCTAGTAATAAATATTCAGTGTTTAAACCAGTCACTCTAGCAATTAACATTCAGTGTTTAAACCAGTCATTCTAGTAATTAACATTAAGTGTTTAAACCAGTCAGTCTAGCAACGAACATTCAGTGTTTAAGCCAGTCACTCTAGCACTTAACATTCAGTGTTTAAACCAATCACTCCAGCAATTCACTTTCAGTGTTTAAACCAGTCACTCTAGCAATGAAGATTCAGTGTTTAGACCAGTCATTCTAGTAATTAACATTGAGTGTTTTAACCAGTTACTCTAGCAATTAACATTTAGTGTTTTAACCAGTCATGCTAGAAATGAACATTCAGTGTTTAAACCAGTCATTCTTGCAATGAACATTCAGTGTTTAAACCAGTCATTCTAGCAGTGAACATTCAGTGTTTAAACCAGTCATTTGTGGCCGCCTGCGCTAATAGACAGTTACCTCACATGGCCGTTGCATGCCCAGGTTCTTTGCCTCAAGCGTTGGTGATTGACTTTATGATGAATGATTACGACAGTCATACACACAGTGAGCGATGACACAACGCCACACAGAGCTTCCATATAACTAGTCAACGCCACAGTCAACTGAAAATATTATTTATTTGCACTGTGTGGACCACTGCTGCCATTTGGACCTCTAACAATCTTGGTCCGTCTCTCTTCCTTCAACTCTCGTTCAACATTGGAACTACACATTATAACGTTTAACCAAAATGGTTGTTCAGGTGCTATTCAACAAATCCTTGCCTATTGTTATATGTCGTTCTGTGTTCAGGTTATCTATGTAATACCGGGCTCCCCCGGGGTTGTTCTTTTCCCTTCTATTGATGAAGAATAGGACTACTGTCTAAATGTAATAAAGTTCACCCTACGTACCTTTTTCCCTTCTGAATAGAATATAACTCACACCACAGTTCTTCCTTCTGAGTCAAGAATTCTCATTGTCAAATATGTTGGGTTAATCACCACCCAATCTAGTCTCCTTGCCTGAGACTTTTCATAACACATTTCACTTGACAATCGCCTTCAACATGGCTATCCTTGTACCTCTAGCGTATATGTGCGACTTGCACTGTCTTCACTCACGCCTCTGACTGTCGCTGGAAAGCGTGCACACTGGATTTTCGTTCACCTATTTTCTCATGCACATTCTTATTTGCGCATCCCCATTTTCTACTCTATCTAGACTTTCCAATATTCGATTCTCACTATTCGTTCCCTTTACCTGCCACACATTATAGCAATGAACATTCAGTGTTTAAACCAGTCACTCTAGCAATTAACATTCAGTGTTTAAACCAGTCACTCTAGCAATTAACATTCAGTGTTTAAACCAGTCACTCTAGCCCAGTCACTCTAGCAATTAACATTCAGTGTTTAAACCAGTCACTCTAGCAATTAACATTCAGTGTTTAAGCCAGTCATTCTAATAATAATAATAGCCACTTCAGTCATAACTGACTATGGGAATGCGCCCCTGAGGTGACAGCCCTCAGCTGCTTATTTTCATGGTGCTCCTTTCGACGTTTTCTCCCCTCCTCTGCTTGTTGTGTGAGCCTCTCTTCGCCCAATCTGAGGTGGCGCCGTAAATAGCATCGCCACTTAGCGCGATCGGCAGCTTCATCCTCCCATGTTGCTGGATCCATGTCCAGTGCCCTCATATCTCTCTTGCACACTTCTTTGAACCTCAGCTGTGGTCGCCCAACTGTTCTCTTGCCATCTGCTAATTGTCCGTAGAAGATATCTTTTGGGATGCGACCATCTTCCATGCGGCGAACATGGCCAAGCCAGCGAAGTCTGCGCTGTCTAAGCAGTGTATACATACTTTGAAGGCCAGCACGTGACAACACCTCGACATTTGTCACTTTATCTTTCCACGAGATGCCGAGGATGCGGCGTAGACACCGTAGATGGAAGGTATTGAGCCTTCTTTCTTGCTTAGCATAGGTCGTCCAGGTCTCGCTGCCATATAGGAGTGTGCTGGTGACGCAGGCATTATACACCGCAGCTTTGGTCTTCATTGTCAGTTTGGAGTTTTCCCAAACACGCAAGTTTGTCATTGATGGTAGACCCCAGATATGTGAAGTGGTGCATCACTGCCAATTCATAGTTATCGACATAGATAACTGGTGCAGCACCCACATCCTGACTCAGCACATTCGTTTTCTTTAGACTTATTGTGAGGCCAAAATCCTTGCATACTTGTGTGAAGCGATTCATCAAGCTCTGAAGCTCCTGTTGGCTTTGAGTGACGACTGCAGCATCGTCAGCGAACAACAAGTCTCTTATAGTGACCCTTCTGATTTTTGTTTTTGCCTTCAGCCTTGAAAGATTAAACAGACGACAATCTGACCTAGTGTGAAGTCAAATTCCTTCAGTTGCACCTCTGAATGCATGTTTCAAGAGTAAGGCAAAGAAGATCCCGAAGAGGGTTGGAGCCAGAACGCAGCCTTGTTTAACGCCACTTCGTATGTCAAAGCTTCCAGCAGATAGGACTGTTCCCTTCATGTCGTCATGGAATGACTTTATCATTACCAGCAATTTAGCAGGGCAGCCTATTTTTAGGAGGATTTTTAATGCCTTTGTGAGATCTATAAAGGCGATATATAAAGGCCTTTTTTGCTCTCCTGATTTTTCCTGAAGCTGGCGGAGAGAAAAGATCCATGTCTGTTCTTGATCTACCAGCTCGGAATCCACACTGTGACTCTGGATATATGCGCTCAGCTAACTTTTGTAGTCGCATTAAGATGGCAAAAACCTTACCAACAATACTAAGAAGAGAGATGCCTCTGTAATTATTGCAATCACTTCTGTCACCTTTATTTTTAAGCAGTGTTTACAATCTTGGCATCTTGTCTTGAGGAATAAACATAAATAACACATAAGGAAGGGAAACCCGAGGCCTGTAAACAGTAAATTAATATTAGACAAACATAAAGGTATGTTTTCAGGCACTCGTAAGAAATAAAGAAGTAGAACACTTGGATAACAGAAAAACAACAGACGTGAGTGGCTTACCCAGGGTTCGAACCCCGTACCTTCCGTACGACAACTCCGCCTAGCTATCAAGCGAATCACACTGACCCCACGGCCAGCTAGGCATCCCAGGGAAAGAAACGGTTCGTTAGCGGCGGGTACCCTCTGTGGTCCCAACAGGGGAATTTCTCTGGTCGCTTTAAAACGTTTGATGACGAGCGGCTGGTACCCTTTGAAGCCTTTGATCACGAGTGAAAGGGTCCCAGTGTTTGGCTTCCATAACACTGCTTCGGATCATAATATTATGCATCCTGGAAACAGGGGGAGACAAACCCGCGGTCAGTCTTTGAGTTTTTGCCCTTAGACAAGATAGAGCATAATGTTATGCATTTCTCTACCTGGGGAACTTTCGCACGATTTCTTTTGTCTTACTCTAGATTACGTCTTTCGCCGAACTTCTGTAGAAATACGCACGCCAGGTGTCCGGGGGGAGCGTCCCTTGTGATCTATAAGAGTAGACTGGTTTTAATAGACAAAGACATTCGTAAATTTTCCTGGCCCGTAGATGACCATCATGAGATAAGGCAAACTTTGACACAGTACTAGAATGTGTTTGCCTATGTTCTAGTTATTTTTCGGGGTGAGTTGACATATCTTATAATTATTATATTAGATTCATGTTAGCTTTATATATATCTGTTAGGGAAAGTGAATTTATTTCGTAGAACTTCTCCTAGTAATTTATTCAGTGATAAGGTAGCGCTGTCTACGGCCTATTAAGTGGTGCTTAAACTGTTACGGTTTATCATGGGTTAAATGTTAAACTTACAATAACAGATATTAGGCGTAGAATCAGTCCACGAATGCTTACCATTGGGTTAAGAGTCAGCAAAATGAACTGTCATTTCTGTAAGATAATGTCCTGATAGATATTTCTAGTGGCAAGGGAGGATCATTTTGTGCTTACTTGTGTGGCTAGGCACTAGTCTATAACTTTCACTGAAAGCAGTCACCAGGCATAGATATAAGTATATCGTATGATCTAGCCACAACTGTATTATTATAGCAAGAACATTGCATTTTCTTTGTACTCATTTTGTGGAAATGCTAATATATTTTCAAAAGGGGACATACGATTTATTTGTGTAATGTCAAATGCTGTAATCTGTTTATGTAAATTCATTTAATGTTGTAAGATGAATAAGCATATTCATTTAACTGTAGCTACAGGTTAGGTTTCCTGTATGTTGAGATTGGGAGAAGAGGAGTAGATTGTTGCTGTCAGAACAGTTACTGACAGGTACCTGGGGGTGCAAAAGATATTAAGCCTATGCGGGCGCGTGTTGATAATTGATATTTTTAAGGAACAGGAGACGTGGTTAAAGACAGCCCTAAACTATCATAGCAATAACTACAATAAATTGGATAAGCGCGCCTGGGTCTCTTTGTCCTCAAGTGACTTCTTCTGGTGTATTTCCTGGATACTTAAAACCTCGCACGTATGAGCAGCCATCTATGGACAGAGTTCCAGCCCAACTCGCGCCAGTAGGGGGGGGTCACCAACGATAGCGCCTATACAGTGATGTTATTCAGGTTAATTCCATCACCGATGGAGGATATATACGAAAACACCACTTACTGGAGTTACTTCAGCTGGTCCCCGAAAACCGAAGGACTGTCACTCGATTATTTATCTCTTTGTGTTCTACAGGTTTTATGAATGGTGATCTGTGTGTGTGTGGTGGTTGGTGTATATGATTATTGATGAATATTTTGAGTATTGATGTAATTTTATGTTGTTGTGATGATATGCATTAATTCCATGCTTTTTCTTCTTTAATAAATTTTACACATTTATTAATGCGCTGTTCACGACCTTTCCATCCATATTTGTAGTTTTAGCTCTTTACTATAATCTCTATGTATGATAAGAGAAAAGAGAGAGAGCAGGAGATGCTTAGACAGACATAAGTGAGTTGAGGCTTGGAGAGAGAGATCATTTTGATAAATCTTCTTCCAGGTTGTCTCAAGTCCATCTCCTATTTACACCTTTCTGTGAGTGTAATCTATAACTCTGTCAGTCCACTATCCCTTGTCGATTTCACTACAGTTGTCCAACTCGACAAATACTCTACACTCAAACTCAACCACGACAAATGTAGACCATCTCCAAATTCTGTGATTGTCTGCTGTCAGGAAAGCTGACATTATTAATCTGTACACGTTTGCTATCAGGAAATCTGATATTTTAAAATCTGCAGGGATAACATTGACATATACAGATCATTTAAATCTGCAAGGTTTTGTTGTTTGTTTTTCCTCCAATAGAACGCTACCAAATATCAGGTGGTGATAAACAGAAACATTTTAAGTTTTTGTCAATACAGAAACACTGCAAGGTTTCTCTAAATTCAAAAACATGTTGAAGTTTCTCTTAATATAGAATTATTGTAAATGTTTTCTAAATACATGAACAATGTAAAGTTTATCTAAACACATAAACATTGTAATGTTTCTCTAAATATAGAATTTATGTAAAGTTTCTCCCAATACATTATCACTGTAAAGTTTCTCTAAATTCAAAAACATGTTGTAGTTTCTCTAAATATAGAATTATTGTAAAGGTTCTCTAAATACATAAATATTGTAAAGTTTCTCTAAATTTAGAATTATTGTAAAGGTTCTCTAAATACATAAATATTGTAAAGTGTCTCTAAATATAAACATTGTAATGTTTCTCTACATGTAGAATTTATGTAAAGTTTATACAAAAAACATAATCACTGCAAAGTTTCTTTAAATTCAGAAACATGTTGAAGTTTCTCTAAATATAGAATTATTGTAAAGGTTCTCTAAATACATAAATATTGTAAAGTTTCTTTAAATACAGAAATCCTTAAATACTAACTAGAATTTTTGTAAAGTTTCTCTATATATAGAATTTTTTGTAAAGTTTCTCTAAATACAAAAACATTGTAAAGTTTCTCTAAATACATAAATATTGTACAGTTTCTTTAAATACAGAAACATTGTAAAGATTCTCTAAATTATATAATTTTTGTAAAGTTTCTTTAAATACAGAAAAATTGTAAAGTTTCTCTAACTAGAATTTTTGTAAAGTTTCTCTAAATAAAGAAACATTGTTTGTAAAGTTTCTCTAAATACATAAATATTGTAAAGTTTCTATAAATACAGAAACATTATAAAGTTTCGCTAAATACATAAACATTGTAAAGTTTCTCTAAATACATAAACATTGTAAAGTTTTTCTAAATATAACATTTTTATAAAGTTTCTCTAAATACGGAAACATTGTAAAGTTTCTCATCATTATCAGCCTAGCGGCCTTGGTCATGTCAGAGGGCATAATACTAGAGGCCGCTTTTTAAAATTTGTAACTATCTTCTGTCAAATGTTAGGGTTCCATTCTGATGTATTTTGTCTGGTAATACTTCTTATGTTATCATTCGTTAATAAAAAATAAAAACATTGTTAACATATTTTTAAAATCCATGAAGTTATAATTTGAGTGTTATGAACCATACTATATCCCACTCTCAAATTTGTTACAGGTCAGGTTAACAATTTTAACGTTAAAGGTAATCCGATTTAATAAAAAAAAAAAAAAAAAAAACTAACTTGAAATAGAGAATTAAAAATGCTGAGATGATGCAATGCCTAACGAGACACGACTAAAGAAACACTAAACTCAAAGCTGTATGGAGCTAAAGAGGAACTCCAGACAACGGTCGAGTTCATCATGAGAACTCATCTGACGGTGTAAACATCAGACAACGGTCGAGTTCATCATGAGAACTCATCTGACGGTGTAAACATTAGACAACGGTCGAGTTCGTCATGAGAACTCATCTGACGGTGTAAACATCAGACAACGGCCGAGTTCATCATGAGAACTCATCTGACGGTGTAAACATCAGACAACGGCCGAGTTCATCATGAGAACTCATCTGACGGTGTAAACATCAGACAACGGCCGAGTTCATCATGAGAACTCATCTGACGGTGTAAACATCAGACAACGGCCGAGTTCATCATGAGAACTCATCTGACGGATTAAACATCAGACAACGGCCGAGTTCATCATGAGAACTCATCTGACGGTGTAAACATCAGACAACGGCCGAGTTCATCATGAGAACTCATCTGACGGTGTAAACATCAGACAACGGCCGAGTTCATCATGAGAACTCATCTGACGGTGTAAACATCAGACAACGGTCCAGTTCATCATGAGAACTTATCTGACGGTGTAAACATCAAAGATGCGATCGCAAGAAGAAGAAAAAGACTAAAGAAAATATTAGTGAGCTAGACAGAGAAAGAATGAACGAAGAAGTGGGAAACAAAGAATGTTAAGCAAAAGGAAATAACAGAAACACAGACATGCAACCACTTCGGTTAAAGGTCTCTATGGTTTCATTTTGGTTTTAAGAACCTTCTTCATTACACACGGACATCTCCATCAGTGTTCCTATCTTCCCCCTTAGATCACACAAGGAGGATCTCAGCACAGTGCACTAACTCCGTAGCCCCGGTGAGGGTCCCAGTGTGTGTGTAAAGGAATCACACATTCTATTAATATTTTTCTGGTGGGTATGTCTGTATGGTCTCTATGGCAACGCCATAACGTTACGCTAGCACTCCATCTGTTGCATTTGTTTTGTTCTTTCTTGTACTATTCTTCACTCTACAGACAACTGCAAAAGTCTGCCAAACTCGGCCACCTACCCATCGGACTCTTCTGGTTGTCGAGGTTACTTTAGCTGTTCCAATGGCCGATCTACACCCCTCTGCTGCGAAGCTGGTTACAAATACGTCATCGGAACCGGTTGTTCACCAGATCCTTCTTGTAATGACCCCTGCCCTCTGAATGTCACGATTTACAATCAAGGTTAGTTCAAGGTCGTTAAATTAGCTTAGATATAGTTGGCTGCCCCCCTCCCCTGTACTTCGGGGGGTTGGAAGAGTCTTGGAGGAGGCAGAGAAAGAATAATATTACTCTTTCCTCGTGCGTGTCGTAGGAAGCGACAAATATGAGGTTGTGTATAGAGTATCATGTAAAAAACAGTGATACAGAAATAACTGCTGCAGCACGACATGAAAGCTTTGTTGCCGACTTCCTGCTAGGTAACCTTTATAGTGGTGGTTTTCTTGCTTAGCGATAAGCTTCCGATTGACAGATTGGTTAGAGCGCTGGTCTCTCGCGGCAAAGGTATCTGTTTTCATTCACGGTATCATCACGCTCCAGTCTACCTAGCTGTAAATGGGTACCTGACTTTGCTCTTGAGTTAGGGAAGGAAAAGGCAGCGATGAATGGAGCTGGTAACCCCACCTCTCGATGCTGGACCTAGTATAGTGAAGTCTCAAACACTTCATTCCCCTACGACAGTATTTGCTATGAGATTACCTTTACCTTTAAGAAGCGGTAAGGAAAACAACAATATATGGACGCTGACTTCGCTACATGTGTGCAATAAATAAAAACATATATTGTTGATAATTATCACATTAATCGTGGCTGCCACCACTTTTGTCATTCATTCATTATTTTTCACCCCCTTGCGTGGTATAGACTACCAACTACTTGCCATCACGCCGTCTTGTGCCATCCGTTTTATATCTTTCTATTTCTTCTTATCTTGTATTCACTAGTCTTCATTTTCCACCCCAGTGTGTAATTCTGCCATGATTAAGTTTTAAGTCAGCTGTTATCATCACCATCAACATCAGCACCTTCATTAATACTTGTATGAATTATCATGACTTCAGTTGTCGTCCTTACTACTACGGCCATCGTCAATAACCTTCATTGTCATTATTATCATCGTTATTGTTAAACAGCATCGACATCACTGCACTCCGGGCAAACCCATAGGTGCTCAATCTCCCTCAGTATATGTCGAAAAGTGTGAATGCTAACTGTTTTTGAAGCTCGCTGGTTGTATACACGACGGATACATCCTCTCATACGTCCATCTTTGCTAGCCTGACGTTTGATGCCAAATTCCAACAGTCTTAACCTTGATGATTCATCTATTGCAGTGTCATTCTCTAACAGTCTATCATTAATTATTCTCAGAATCTCTCCCTTATCCATATCCGTTACTATCACCAAAGTGATTACCCCAATAGTCCATTTTTGTCATCACCATTCATTTGACAAGAGCGACTACAAAATAGAAATACAGCAACAATGATTTCATCATCATCATTATCATCATCATCGTTATCTTCATAACCACCATCACCATCATCGTCATCTTCATAACCACCATCATCATCATCAGTTTCCTGTTCCCTCATTCTGGAGAATGGAACCACTACTCTAGCTGGCTCCCTTGCCAAGAGCATGCCCCAAGAATTCATATGTTCTTGCTGTGGTGATTTTTGTAGCAATATGTTTTACCTGATGAGGTTGCCACCACCATGCACCACATCACATTAGTCGCCTTCTACGACATGCTTGAATGGAGCAGTAGTTCTAGTATTTATCAATAATGGATTAACAATAATCTAATCGTTTCTTTGATTTCTGTATACAGGGGCCTGCAGGTACAGACCTGACCCTTCCAGCTACTATAGCTACCTGGAAGTAGTTCCAGGCCAAGGTCACGTCAAAAGGATATGCGACCCGGGTCAAGTTTATAGTCAAAAAGATTGTGCGTGTACTTTTGACGCAGGGCAAGTCATATCTCTTATAGGTAAGGATATAGTGGTACAAAGATTACTAGGGGATTATCTTGTAGTTAGGATTATAGTGAAAGAGAAAACCCAATTTATTTTACAGTTAAAATTACTGTGCAGGAGAAAGTCCTAGAGAGTTATCTTATAGTTAAAATTATAGTGCATGAGAAAGTGCAAAAAAGTGCGTTCTCTTACAGTTAAAATTAAAGTGTAGGAGAAAGTCCAAAATTGTACTCTTGCAATTAAGATTATAGTACGAGGAAGTCCACGAGAGTACTCTTAGAGTTAAGATTATAGTACAAAAGAAAGTTCAAGAGGGAAGGGGAGAATACAGATAGTAGAAAGATACTTACTTAGTCGTTCCTTCTCTATCCTGGGGTGTGGAGATTTGCCAGACAGGGCGCCATACTATCTTATCGGCTGTCTTCCTCCTGGCCTAGTTCCAACCTAGTCCTCGGTTCTTCAAAAAATAGTTAATTAATTAAAATATTATATCAGTACAATAATTAAAAACAAACATTGCAAACAAACAAAACTACCAATTCAAAAACCAACAAACGCCCAGTAGAAACATTTAAAACGATTTCAATAGCGTGAGAGAGCAATATATTATCATAGAAGAGGATACATTACAAACACCATAGACATTAAACAATCCCACAACACACAGCAGATACATGACAGTCTCGAAGAACCAACACACAAGAAAAACAACAATCTAATGCGCTATATAGAATGATCAACACTAAATACCCAAATTATAACCCATATGGGGTTGAACCGGGTATCCGTGCACACGACAAACACCAGTTTTCATGTACGTGATCCAAAAACCTAACCAAACCAAACCTCGGTCCTTCAGAGATTGTCTAATGTTGTCCTCTCAGCGGACTCTGCGTCTTCCTGGAGGTCTGGATCCCTGGCTCTCAGTTTACCATATTTGTCGTGGTATCCGATCCCATTCTGCTTGCATGGCCAAACCGCCGTAGTTGAGACTGTTCTACTTGAGTTTGCAGGGGCTGATTTTTTAGGCCTTGTCGTATCGTCTGATTGTGGACCATGTATCTTCTTGTTACTTCAGCCAACTTCCCCAGATACCTCATTTCTGAGATTTAGAGCTGACTTTTGAATATAGTTAGGTATAACGCATAGGGAATAATCAAGCAGACCGAGAGGCAGAAAAAGAAAATTACAATCTTAAAGAGATGATCTATGTAACCCCGCGAAAATAGTATTAAAAAAAGTAATGTACCGTAAAACCACAACATCATTCATTCATTTTCATTCACTACCCTCAAGCTCCCTTAAAGCCTTCCTATACTAGCTGATAACGTCTCTTTTTCTTGGAAGACAGACATCATCATCATCAGTTGATAAGATCTCTATGGTGTTGTTTGCTCCACTGTAGTGTATGGAATGTCAACTTGACCTACGCAGTGGTGTGTAGACATAGATGGAGTGTATAATGTGCGAATGATAGGAAGAGTTCGTGGTGTTGACAAATGTTCTTTTCTCACACTCATGTATGGCTGGAAGTCATCGACACCAACGACTGTGTACCTTTACTAAAGTTTAATTGGACGTACACACTCGACAGCACAGATACTGACAAATCACAGGTTGGCATAATACATCAGGGTACAGTGGATAACTGGTCTTGCAATGTTATGTTACATGGGCACTCATGTAGAATAATATTATAATGGACTGTCAGTAGCCAAGCACTCAGTATCGCCCATACATATATATCATCTGACTTCACTGACTGAGCACGTCAGCTTATAAATAATATTTCAGATGGCTTCTAGACCTAAGCTCGTCTAGCGACGATTCTTTAACATAATGTTCAGCACAGTTTTTTTTTATATAATAATATGGAACCGCTAGCAATGGGTTCTCATGTGTAGCAGTGATCTCTGGACTAATCAAGCGATAATACGGGCATCCCTTTTCTCTTCTTGAAAGTCACTACATGTTTGGTTCCAAGATGGCTTCACTCGTGAGCTGTCACTCACGTTTGGATACAGATAATGAATCTGTCCTAAAGTTAGTCATTCATTAAACTTTCATTGCTCTGTAGATTTGATCATGAACAATTGACTGCATTCTACAGGATATAGTGCTGCTAGGAATCGAAGTCGTTTTCATCGAGTCAAATATATTCTCTTAGACATACAAATCGTACCTATCGAAAATGGTGGCTTCGTACGAGAGTTCATAAGAGTATCTTTGATTACCTTGGTATCAGAAATATGATTCTGCCATTCCTTGGCAATACGAATAAACACTGGGGTAAAGCATACACGATAAGTCTAGACGACTATCACTTTCCCCACAAATACTGAGATCACTTTTTCCGGCGACAAGCCGACATAGGAAAAAACACAGTCCCCATCAGGACGAAGCCAAATCACACCACACTCTAGCGGCACATCCGTCGAATAGCCTTTGACCTCTCTAGAGACAACAGAACATATAGTTCGACTTAGATATGTAAAGATATACAGATATAAGACAAACTCGTCCTACTCAGACAAACAATACACATAAATTCAGGCCATAGATATTCTGAAGCAAGAACAATCTATTACTACCCAAACAACGAATAAATCGCAGTAAAATGGATTCATCCGCGGAGTTCGATCGAAGAGACGGCACAACTTTCAAGGGAAGTAACTCAATAATGACTTTCCCTTAAGCACTAAAAAATTACCTATTTTGTTTACAAAATATTTGCGAACATAACAAGTATACCAATGTATAATATTGTAAGAAATCAAAGACTGCACGTAACAGTCTTACCACACCTCCCGGGAAAAAAAAAAGGAACATTTTTTTTTAAAAATACATCTAGGAGCAACGTACAATAGGCTCACAACGCATGAATAATGCGCAGATGAAAATATCAGGAATACCTATAACGCCTAATATGAGGCTAAGTCGACTTGTCATGGAATATTCTAATCCACATATATAAATTATCAAGTAAATATAAAGCCTAATAAATACATATAATAAATAAAGAGAAGAGCAATGGTAAAGAACAGTGCTGTCACAATGACTGTACTCGAAATCCCCCTTGTTTTATGCTTCGTCTGCAAATTGTAACGCTTTCACGTTGATAGTAAAAGCTTACTGTATTATTACCCGCTTTCTTCAATGAAACGTGTGCTGCATTTCTAAGAAAAACATTGAGACGTACTGCGTAATGACCTAAATTAATCCTAACATTAATTATACTGCGTTACCAAAACGAACGAACAGATGGACAAAAGGATAAAGAGAGAGGGGAGGGCTGAAAATCAGGAACGCATGCAACACGCTTCGCGCGATACACAAATGCTGCCATCACGCGTGTAAGTCTACATGCACTAATTTTTTTTCAGACGGACAGTGATAAAATACACTACCCTTTCCCAGAGTTAGGTTTATAAATCATAAAAAACACTTATTAGAAAAGATAACATTAGATGGGTTTACGGTTGAAAACATAACAGTACCCAGACAGCACATCTTCGAAACAGGAGGTAGAAGAAATTGCATATTTTGAATGCAGCCACGTAGCTCCTTTAAATTTGTATTTTTGGGTTCCTTAGGGCTTGCTGACAAAAAATATGTAAAACGTTACGCAAATAGTCCAGGAATTAATAAATTATACCCAAAATAAAATATTGGGGGTGCCTGACAGCCTAAAATCATTTCTGCTCATAAGATTTTTTTTTTATAACGTGTTTGAAAAAAATTTACGTTACAGAAATAGCCTACCATGTAAACTCCAAATTGATTGGAGCGCAACAAATGAAAGCCTAACCACGATTGGTCGGGCTATAAATACTATCTTGGTTGTTAGGGGAAACGGGGAAAGGTAACATTTTTTCAAACACTTGTCGAAACGGGGATCATTGGTCAGACTCGCTGATATACACACTTGGGAGCGTTAGTTCGAAACCACTTGTTTAAATAAGATTGATAAAGCATCAGTGCGTTGAAGCCAGCTTATATTTGGCTAAATAAAAGCCTGGAAGATAAGCAGATGGGAATTTGTGCCAGTTTGTGCCAGAATTCATTGCTAATCAACGTATCTGTGTTTATTCGTATGAATTGTGGTAAGCTTGAACCATTCAATATCTTTTAATGAAAATTGAATGTGAATTGTTGATTTATGCCTGTATATATATGTGTAGTTCAGTGGCCAACGTGAGGTAAAGCCTGTAATGCTCCAGCCTGAACAGAGGGTGTCGGAGAGAAGTAAAACGGCATGGAATGGCCAAACAGTACACTGACACCTGGATGATTGAATAGAAAGAAATAATGCTGGAATTGCAGAGGCGTAGTAACCATTAAGAAGGGTAATACTGGAATAAAGTATTTCAAATGAAGCTGACAGTTGGCCTAATGCTCTGAACTCAATGTTTGTGCTGTGTTGTGATCAGTGTAACAAGAGAGTTTAAGTTAGTTATGAAGTAGAAGGTACATCCTTCTTGATTTCAGGGACAGTGGTCTTGATGGTACTGAGCAGCACCTAGTCAGAGCTTTGCTGAATCCAGTGTCGGACAGCATACTCCTTGGTCCTTTTAGCTATCAGTGAGGTGTCTCCAGAGCCCAGAGGAGAATTCGAGCAGAGGAGTCCTTTCCTGCCGCCATCACGCCAGATAAGCTAACTTGGCCAGCTGAGCTCAACATTATGTCCCCTCATCTTGAACTGACTTTGTAAAATTAACATTAAGAGGGGAATTTACTTGTCTTAAAAATCAGGAACTGTGAACATCTCCAATACTAGTCCCTAAAGACAAACTATTGAAGTCATGATGACAAATACCAACAGAGCTTGAACAAAACAAAACCAGTATTACCTCATTTTACTACTACACAACTGACACACATAGAACATTTGTAATAATATATGTCACTACAATATTTATATTAAATACATTCTGTACATAACTTGTAATTTAAATTGATTGTGATTCCTGGTTCCCTTGTAGTTGAATCAGGACACATATTCATTCATGCCAGTAATGAATACATATTGTTATTTGAAAAGTTACGAGTGACTTCTTTAAGATATTCTCATAGAGTGTTATATGTATGTGAGTGTCACAGTGTTGTTAAGAGTAGTGGATTAAATTAAATTGTTTATCTGTCTGTTGTTGTGACTTACACTTCATCATACACATACCCTAGACACATAACGTAGTCATCACACTATTCCAGAATAATTCTGACTGAGATATATAGATATGTGGTAGCAAGTAAGGTGATATATAATACACTACTCTTATTAGATATATATATACCTTAACAGCTGATCTCAGTCAGTACACTAAGTCCCCTATAAATATTTATAACATCCCACTTCACCACACGACTTATGGAGCGACTGGTGAGAATGTGTCTCATAAACTGAGAGAAATTATTTCTCTACAAGTATATTTTTCCAGGAAGGTGTCATCAAAGTATAATACAATTCTGGCAATTACACACTGCCTAAAAAATTCATATCATCATTTCGTATTAGATATCTTAAATTTATGATTTATGAAGAAAAAATCATCAAAGCACAGCGGTGAATAAACATCAATGAACCGCTATGTAGTGATACAATCATTATATTATTAAATTACAAATGTGTATCTATCATGATATAGAAAAGGAACTACTATAGAACTAGACATATCAAGAAGTCTAAGCCCTAATAGTTATGTGGAATCATGTGGGCATCTTGACAGAATGTCTGCCATCACATTATCTGATCCACGAATAGCTCGCACAGAGAAATGAAAAGGTTGAAGAGCAATTGCATATCGAGTAGACCTCGAGCTCTTCAAATTCTTACTCTGTATAGCAGTAAGAGCTTTTTGGTCGGTTTCTACTATGAAATGTGCGCCCAGAAGGAATCTCTGTAGTTTGAGGATCGACCAAACCATAGCTAATAGCTCACGGTCTAAAACCGAATAATTCCTTTCTGCCGCATTAAGTTTTCTGGAAATATACATTACAGGATGCAGAGTTCCAGAGTACTCTTGCATTAGTGCCGCTCCAATCCCAGTGGATGAAGCGTCACTACGAAGAACGAATGTCTTATCTTTAGTAGGTAGCACTAAAATAGGTGGTGTTGAAAACAATGTTTTAATCTTATCCAGAGAGCATTGGCATTCCTGAGACCAGTGGACCACATTAGGCGAACCTTTCTTTAGAAGTGTTGAAAGAGGTGCCATGATAGAGGATAGATTCTGAATGAATCTGCCATAAAATTGAATAAGACCTAACAGACTTCTCACCTGTTTTTTTAGTCTTAGGGATCGAGATGTTAAGTATCTTACTAGTATTATGGTCCTCTGTCTTTAGGAAACCATGACCAACTCGGTGGCCTAGGAAAGAAATTTCGCTAAAACCAATATAGGCTTTAGAGGGTTTCGCTGTCAGGTTGTGCTCGCGCAAAGTAGACAGCAATTCATCTAACCCTGAATAGTGATCTTCCCAAGTATCGCTGAAAAGACAGATGTCGTCTAGATATGCAATGACATCTGACCGATAAGATAGGATTCGGCGCATCATGCGTACGAATGTAGCTGGTGCGTTCATAAGACCGAAAGGCAAAAAATTCCATTGGAACAAACCTCTAGGTGTTGAAAAAGCCGTGAGAGGTTTGGCGCGTTCAGATAAAGGAACTTGCCAATATCCTTTAGACAAATCAAGTTTAGTGAAAAAATGAGATTTGGAGAGTCGAGTAAGTAGCTCTTCCAGTAAAGGCATAGGTTCGGCATCGAACTTCGTTACTTGATTCAATTTTCGATAGTCAACGCAAAGACGTATGTTATTGTCTTTTTTACGCACAATAACCATCGGCGAAGAATATGCAGAGGTGGATGGTTCGATTATTTTCAAATCTATCATCTCATCCAACTCTTTCTCGACCTGTGCTTGAAAATGTATAGGTATAGGATAAGGTCTAACCCTAATAGGAGTATGGTCAGTTAGAACAATGTCATGTTGAATGACATTCGTTTGTCCAGGGATGTCAGTGAGTACATCCTGAAATGTTTGCAACATAGTTGAAACTTGTCGCTGTTCTCCTAGAGACAAATCAGGAGAGACAGTAACGTTCTTCCATGATTCACTAGAATGAAGTGGGATCATTGGAAGGGGGAGATTTACATCTGAAAAACTTGTTTCCTCATCCTGTATCACGGACAGTGATGAGTAATGACCATGTTGTACTGGAGAATTGTCCGTTGCTTGGAAAATGGGTTGCAAATAATCCGGACGTTCATGGAATTCAGTAAGCATATTGATGTGGAAGGTTTTATGCTTCCCATCAATATCGACAATATAGTCGACATCGGAAATTTTCGATATTATATCGTACGGACCTTTCCAAGAAATAAGTAATCTGTTTTCCCTACAAGGTAGTAATACAAATGCTTTGTCACCAGGACAAAGTTGTCGTAAGCATCTCTTCTTATTGGCAAATTGCCTTGCCTTCTGTTTCGCAAATTCAGAAGAAGAAGTTGCTAATTTGCATGCTTCGATAATTTTTTGTCTCAACGCGATGACATATTCGTAGGATGACTTTGTGTCATCGTCAATATTGTCAGATGTTATGAGATCGTGAAGCAACGACATAGGGCCACGCGGACGCGCGCCAAAGACGAGTTCAAAGGGAGAAAATCCCGTATGTTCATTGGGTACCTCTCTGTAAGCGAAGAGGGCCGCAGGTAAAACTCTGTCCCAGTCTTGAGGATGATCCTCAGTTATCTTCCCCAGTAAGTTTTTAAGTGTTCTATTAAGGCGTTCGACCATACCATTAGACATTGGATGGTAGATACTACTTAAAGATCTATCTATCTGCAGAGTAGACATTACTTGAGACATGGTATCTGATATTAGTTGGGTGCCATGGTCTGACAATATCTCTCCGGGGAACCCCAGACGAGAAAATATAAGCCAAAGAGCATCTGCAATATCAGCAGTAGTAATGCTCTTCAGAGGAATAGCCTCTAGCCAACGTGTGCACATATCAACACACGTCAAGATAAACTGATGTCCTCTGGCAGACTTGATCTTAAATGGACCAATAATGTCTATGGCCATTTTTTGGAACGGCCCGCGAATAGGAATGTCCGCCGCCTGAATGGGTGCAGCATGCCGTGGACCTTTGGATTTAACTTCCTGACATACTTTACAAGATCGACAATAAATCCGTATGTCCTTGTTTACTAATGGCCAAAAGAAAGCCGCAAGGACTCTTGACTTAGTACGGGAAAAACCCATGTGTCCAGCACACTGAGAGTCGTGAGCGTGCTGCAAATTTTTAACTCTCAAATTCTTGGGAACCAGGATTTGAGAATGACTTGACGTAATGGAGTCTTGAACCATACGTACAAGTACGCCATTCTTCTTTGTAATCCACGATTTACGACTTGTGTCTTTATTCGGATCACCTTTAGTTGCAAGAATGAAGAATTTCTTCAGAGTGGAATCATCTTCTTGCTGTTTTATAAACGAGTCACGAGAAATTACCAAGGGATTATCTTGGTTATGCACTTCATTATCTTCAGTAGATGAAGTTTGAGGCATATTAAGAGCCTGAGCTCTAGTGACTACAGCGTTAGCAAGCTGCATGTTTTGCCTTTCCCACGCGGAAATTTGTTGCGGAGTGCATTCTCTGACTCCATGAATGCGACCGATGATGAGGTCAGCGATCGGATTCGGGAGAAGACATGCGTGTACATCTCCTGTAAAGAAAGGAGTAGCAATCCTAATGATAGCAGTAGAGTATTTCTCTAATGTGCCGCCAAATGTTACACATTTGACTACTTGTCCAGTGGCACGGGAAGGATCTACGAGTGACTGCCTAACACCAATTGTGGTGCATCCAGAATCAAATAGCACAGAGACTGGATTGTTATTCACTAAACCCTTATGTAAGACAAGAGAACCTCTTCCATCATGCGCGACTGATGCCGGAAGAGCAGGAAGAGGATGGCCACAGCTTAAAGTAGACACTGTGGTTGGCTCAAATAACGTTTTGCATTGGGGGCACTGAGATGCTCTCCCAAAATCAAAAGCGGCACATGCCATATTACTAGCATCATTATTATCTTTACTCTGTTTATAGGCTTCATGGGACTCTTGTTGTGCAGAGTTTGCCTGAAAATGTGGTTTATGTCTTTTGTTTTGAGATCTACCTCGGTTATTATCACCTCTGTAGTTATTGTTACCTCTATTGTAACCCCTATTTGGGTTTGAGTCATAGTTCCCTTGGTTACCATTATCATATTCATTATAATGAGTATCTCTGTAATTATGATCTTGTTGACTCCAAGACGGATAACCCTGATAGTTTCTATAATTACTTCCTCTACGGAAATTCCTATAATTATGACCACCCCTGTGTCGAGAGCTATCAGCTCGTCTCCAGTTCTTTGAAGAAGAACCCTGAAATGATTGGTTACCTTGGTTTTGATAACTATTATGGTTACCTTTTTTATCAAATCTGTTTTGAGGTCCCTGAAATCTGTGTGAATAATTGGGATTGTATGGTGTTGCTGAAGCAACTGGCATACTCTCCTTAATCTTAGTGTTGCCAAAAGTCACGTCGGGGTGTGCAGTGACATATTGGGAACAGTATTCTTCCATTTCCTTTAGAGATTTGGGTTTACGCTCATGTATAAATTCAAGGAATGGTTTGTTCACACATGACATAATCTTATCTCTGAGCAACAAATCCATAAGTCCTTCATACGTTTTTTCTGTTTTGGAAAGCTCAATCCAACGATCAGCTGTGAGACGTGCCTTTGCAGTGAATTCTGAGAATTCTACACCCGTCTCAGGTACCATCGTCTTAAATAAAAGGCGATAGCCTTCCTCACTTAGCTGATATTTTTTTATCAAAGCCGCCCTAATGACATCATAATTATCCTTATCTGCTTCTCCTACAAGGCATAATCTAGTCAAAGATTCACCTTTCAAGTTTTCTGCTAATTGATTAGCGTATTGTGATTTATCCACATTATGTGTACGACAAGAACGTTCAAATCTATCCAGCCAGAATGTAATATCGTCACTGGACTGATTGAACGGTGGAACCTTAACCTTGTAAGTAGAAGGTTTACCATTACCACTAGATGCCTGATTAACATTACTCATACTTGTCAATCTCAATTTCTCCAACTCAAATTCATGTTCTCTTATTGCTTTTTTTTCTTCAGCTTCTCTGTCTAATCTTTTTTGTTCAGCTTCCCTGTCTAATCTTTTTTGTTCAGCAGCAGCTTCTCTTTCTAATTTTTTTTGTTCAGCTTCAAATCTCCTTTGCTCTACCTGCATCTGCAATTTCTTTTGTTCAGCAGCAGCCTCAGCTTCTCTTTCTAATCTTTTCTCTTCTGCCATAGCTCTTCTCTCTTCTGCCGCTAATGCTTTGTCATATTGAGCAACTGCCCATTGTTCTAATTGTTGACCAGTCTTATCAAGGGCTTTCCCTTGTATAATGAAGTATTCTAATGTAGACATGGTGTCTAACAATAATACTAATCACCTGAAATAATAATAATACCACAAGTTCTTAATGACTTGATTAATCAGTATACTATCCCAATATCTGTGGGTCCCAAGCCTTAATAAGGTCTTGTATGACAGTAATAATAATCAGGTACTGGTTTATACCATAATCCAAGTGCAGTGCACAGGCAATAGTGTCTTATGAAATATACCTATATAAAAACATATGTCAACCAACAGAATACATAAAGTACAAATAGGACTGACAATACAAGAACGTTTGCAGAAATCAAAATAAATCAAATAGGGAAATCAATGAAAATAATCACTGAATCTGCAAAGAATAACAACACAAATGACGTCACAGTATATGAATATAAATTGTGAATAGAACTGAAAGATAGAAAAGGGTAGACCAACAAATTACAAACAACTCAAAACAAAACTAAAGAACAAAGAAATATTACAAAAATAACAATAATTACAGACTTCACAGCTAACACAAAAGCAACAGTTGTTGCAAGCAAATTTTCAATCAAGAAAATTGCACCTATAGAAAACGCCCACAACGGACCCTCTATGACGTGGGATATTCTGTTGTGAGGACTCCGCCCAACCTTAAACACAACCCGCTGACATAGAAACTAACATACTATACAAACAAATAACATGTAAACATAAATATATATAAATTATGTGTATGATAGTATGTGTTGCAAAATAGGCTCAGTTTTACAGTAATGGCAAAGTTATTTTTATGAAAATAAACAAACTGCCACTTTATTCAATTAAACATTCTGGCCTTAAATATTAAAGTTCATATATGGAAAACAAGAAGATCCATCGATGAAAATAGGACTTCTTAGTTCACAAATACTGTCTTCCTGTTAATATTGACAAGAATTGATCCAACTGTTCTGTGAAACTCTGTAATGTCTAATGTAAAAATGTCAACAACGTTGACCTACATACTGCATTCACTTGACAGGTCACGTGACGAAGTGTTGACAAAGAGCAAACCAATACTGCAAGTGTGTCGTATCAGCCACAGGAAACGGTCTGGTATCGGTAATCAGTTGACTTCTTAACTTCTGCGAGGTCAAACCCAGAAAGCTGGTCCACCAGTTGATAACGTCTCTTTTTCTTGGAAGACAGACATCATCATCATCAGTTGATAAGATCTCTATGGTGTTGTTTGCTCCACTGTAGTGTATGGAATGTCAACTTGACCTACGCAGTGGTGTGTAGACATAGATGGAGTGTATAATGTGCGAATGATAGGAAGAGTTCGTGGTGTTGACAAATGTTCTTTTCTCACACTCATGTATGGCTGGAAGTCATCGACACCAACGACTGTGTACCTTTACTAAAGTTTAATTGGACGTACACACTCGACAGCACAGATACTGACAAATCACAGGTTGGCATAATACATCAGGGTACAGTGGATAACTGGTCTTGCAATGTTATGTTACATGGGCACTCATGTAGAATAATATTATAATGGACTGTCAGTAGCCAAGCACTCAGTATTGCCCATACATATATATCATCTGACTTCACTGACTGAGCACGTCAGCTTATAAATAATATTTCAGATGGCTTCTAGACCTAAGCTCGTCTAGCGACGATTCTTTAACATAATGTTCAGCACAGTTTTTTTTTTATATAATAATATGGAACCGCTAATAAAGGGTTCTCATGTGTAGCAGTGATCTCTGGACTAATCAAGCGATAATACGGGCATCCCTTTTCTCTTCTTGAAAGTCACTACATGTTTGGTTCCAAGATGGCTTCACTCGTGAGCTGTCACTCACGTTTGGATACAGATAATGAATCTGTCCTAAAGTTAGTCATTCATTAAACTTTCATTGCTCTGTAGATTTGATCATGAACAATTGACTGCATTCTACAGGATATAGTGCTGCTAGGAATCGAAGTCGTTTTCATCGAGTCAAATATATTCTCTTAGACATACAAATCGTACCTATCGAAAATGGTGGCTTCGTACGAGAGTTCATAAGAGTATCTTTGATTACCTTGGTATCAGAAATATGATTCTGCCATTCCTTGGCAATACGAATAAACACTGGGGTAAAGCATACACGATAGGTCTAGACGACTATCACTTTCCCCACAAATACTGAGATCACTTTTTCCGGCGACAAGCCGACATAGGAAAAAACACAGTCCCCATCAGGACGAAGCCAAATCACACCACACTCTAGCGGCACATCCGTCGAATAGCCTTTGACCTCTCTAGAGACAACAGAACATATAGTTCGACTTAGATATGTAAAGATATACAGATATAAGACAAACTCGTCCTACTCAGACAAACAATACACATAAATTCAGGCCATAGATATTCTGAAGCAAGAACAATCTATTACTACCCAAACAACGAATAAATCGCAGTAAAATGGATTCATCCGCGGAGTTCGATCGAAGAGACGGCACAACTTTCAAGGGAAGTAACTCAATAATGACTTTCCCTTAAGCACTAAAAAATTACCTATTTTGTTTACAAAATATTTGCGAACATAACAAGTATACCAATGTATAATATTGTAAGATATCAAAGACTGCACGTAACACTAGCACCATTCGTCCAATCAGTAAACTGCTCTTTATCCTTTTTTTACAGGCTTTTTTACAGGCTTGTCCTTCTCTTGTCACCTTCAAATTTTGCAATCAATTTTTTAATCACTTCCAGATGAGCAATAGCTCTGAAACTTGGCATAATTGTGTATTCCCCATGACAATACAATAATCGGTCGTAAAGATAATAAAATTAAAATAATTGTATGTGTGTGTATTGTATCATCACTGAAATGGGTGATAACTGCAAATAATCTAGATGTATTCTTTCCAACAAGATTGTCTCTCTTGAGAGAAATATTGAAACTTCTCCCCCCTCCCCCCTCCCCCCCTCCACACACACGCTATCGCACGCGCGTGCACAGACATACACACAACTGACAACTGTATTAAAAAAAAATGTAATTTACAACTCTTATCAAAATGTAAAAAAAAAACATATTAACTTTCCTTGTAATATACTGAATAATGAAATCTGCCTCCTGTGCTCTGGACTCATTTATCGCAAACTGATAATGTCATTAGCGGATCGATTACATTTGACTTAAATTGAAAAAAAATAATAAAACTAAAAAGAAGAAAATAAAAAATATAAAATTTTTTTTTAAACACAGGCTTTTAATGTTCTAAAATTATTATATAATAATTATTACATATACTTTATCCATAAGTGTGTAATGAAGTATAAAGCAGAAGTTAATTTCATGTAGAATCAGCGCCCTAGGCTTTTTGTCAATTTGATGTTACATTTTTTGACTGCAAGCTATAAATTCCTTGACAAATTATGTGTGGCTTTTTAGTGCATTAAAAGCCTGTGTTTAAAATTTTAAAAATTTTTTTTTTAAATTTGGATCTATTTCCAAGTTCCTTCTCTATATGTTTTTAATATTCCTCTTTTTCTCTGGCGTGATTACAGTGCTTGCTTAAGGCAAAGTTGTCGAGTTTACGCTTAAGTCTACCCAGCTGTAATTGGGTTCCTGATGCTGCACTTGTTTTTGGGATGGCAAAGTCAGTAAATAGGGGAAGTCTCTAGCTTCATTTCCTACGGCAGTATCTGCTATTGTTCTGCCTGCACCTTTAAAAAAAAAAAAAAAATATATATATATATATATATATATATATATCTTCTTCTTCTTCCTCGTTCGTCCTGAAAAGGACGATGGTTGCGTTGTGTCTGTTTACAGCGAAGCTGCGATATCTGCGCCTTTCGGTCGGTACATCCGACTTCAGCACAAATATATATATATATGTGTGTATATATATATAAATATATAAATATATAAAAAAAAAAAAAAATAAAAAAAAAAATATATATATATATTATATATATATATATATATATATATATATATATATATATATATATATATATATATATATATATATATATATATATATATATATATATATATATATATATATATATATATATATTTTTTTTTTTTTTCTTCTTTTTTTTTTCTTTTGTTGTTGTTGCTCTGGTAATAATTTAAAAAAAAAGAACTGCACTGTAATCCTATCAGTTGGTTACCTTAGAATGTGTACACTCCATAACCTAACGTATGTTTCACATCTCCTGTTTCACATGGTATAATGTCTTAATCTTTCCACAATTCTCACATTATTAATTTAGCCCTGCAGTTTCAATCTTTCTATTCTGTATAAGCAACCATTTATAAAATCCTGTAACATCTTTGCATAATAAAAGTAAGCACTAAACTTGAGAATTCAAAACGGTCAATACGTTTTTTCCCTGGAAAACAGAAACAAAAAATCAAGATTGTTATTAAACTGTGATTACATGAAACTGTTTATTTAAATATGTGTTGCAATAAGAATATATACTCTTTCTTTACTTTGCTGTTTAAAATGTGTCTCTGGTTCAAACAGCCTGCACTCCTGCAGTCAATTTAACGTTTGATGGCAGTTTTGAAGATCACGCCTCTCGACCTCAGCCAATCAAAGTGCACCGTGTGGATCTAACAAACTCTGGCACCGCCTACTTCAACGGTAACAGCTCAGTAACGTTGCCGGCCACGGCTGGGAAAGACATTGGAGACAAACTGGTCATTAAGATCAAGTACAGGAAACGTCGAGATGGTACTCATGGGGAGGTAATGATTTGCTGCTCTTCATTTTAGTAATGATCTTGCTCAGTGGTTTACTTGTTAAACCATGATTTATTAACAAACAAACAAACTTAATAAAAACGTCATTAGTAGTCTGTCTTAGGTGGAGTGTTTACCTTTCTGCTTTAATGAAACATTATGGTGACATACTTACGTTTTCGCCCAAATGGTTGTCATAATATAATACCTAGCTGGGGTCGATTTTACGCATGTGAACTTTTTTTTTTACACGCTTTTATTTAACTTCACTTGTATGTCACTTTCATGTCACTTTCAAATCTTGCAATCGATTTTTCAATCACTTCCAGATGAGCAATAGCTCTGAAACTTGGCACAACTGTGTATTCCCGATGATAATGCAATAATCAGTCAATTATTTAATAATTTAAAATTGTAATTATGACATTATGAGTAATTAAAGTTTTTCGTAAAGAAATGTAAACAAATCAGGGGCCATAAACAAGTTAATTAAAATTTCAAGAGTGCGTGGTGTGAATTATTGTTTTCTATGCGTAAAACAGGGCAGTACTCAAACAAGTGTCTAGCTAAATCAAGGGAAACAATCCAAATTATAAAATTATGAATCAAGGGAAAGTCGAGTTCAATCTCTAGATGGCCTTCAAATTGAAGAAATTGATTGCACCAAATTAACAGGCACAAAGCCAAGTAATATTGATGCTCTAAAAGAAATGGATCGCTTTAGAAATTTTAGACCAGATTTACAATAAGTAAAAATTTTGTTTAAGTTTTAGTATGTTATAATTTTTCTAACACTAAAAAGAAGAAAATATAAAATATAAAAAACTATATTTTAAACAAGCTTTTAATGCACTAAAAACCCAATAATAATTTTTCAAGGAGTTCATAGCTTGCAGTCAAAAAATGTAACGTCAAATTGGCAAAAAGCGTTGGTTGCTTAAGCGCTTATCATATATATTTATCCATAAGTGTCTAATGAAGTATAAAGCAGAAGTTAATTTCACGCAGAATCAGCGCCCCACGCTTTTTGTCAATTTGATGTTACATTTTTTTACTGCAAGCTATAAACTTCTAGAAAATTATTTTTAGGTTTTTAGTGCATTAAAAGCGTGTGTTTAATATATTTTTATTTTATTTTTTATTCATCTGACATTATCACACTCACCATTAGACCTAAAGGTCTCTTATATTTTGACATGCTCCCTAATTTAACCGACTAGGTTGAACGGGATTCGCCTCGTTAAAACGAGGCAAAAATTGTATTTAAAAAACATTTTAAAATCTGACATTACAGACCGCGACATAGCTGCTAGTCAGAGGGTAAGGGTATTGGTTAAGAGACGCATCAGCTGTTATTGTTTGAGATTTGCAGCCATTTATTATTTCCAGAAAGAAAACAGCACGGCTACGTTTTCTTGGCTCAACGTCAGGATGTAGCGTTAGGCTAAAGCTTAGGATGTAGAGACGGGAAGATAATCGGCAACGACTACCTTTAATCCTAACAGCATTTAAAGCTTTTTAAAAAATAATGTGCGAAATCGATTAGTCAGTTACAACACATAAAAGACAAAAGGACAAGCTAACAAACAACAACAAAATAAAACAAATAAATAAACAAACCGTGAAAAAGTAAACAGAATAGTAAAACATTGAATCTTTCAAGACAGATGCACAAATATTTTAAAAAAAAAATTTTCGTCTGACAAATTTTATCACCTAGTGTTCTAGATTTTGCATCATACCTTTAAAAAAAGTTTATATACACATTTGGTTTCTCCAAACATATCTGTTAAAAGAACTGTCTACCTTTCTCTTTCTCTCTTCCTTAAATGCCCCAGACCTGGAACAACAACGCAGACTGGGGTTTCCAGCAGTGGTTCAACAATGCCAGTAACCATGACAACACACATTCCGTCATCACTGGCAAAACAGAACTGGCAGAGCCTGACATCGGTAATCCAAAAGGTCAGACTCCTTATCTTATTTGATAACGCTATTTTCCTGGATAAAACTGTGGTGTAAAAACATGGAATAAATTTTACGTTTATTTCGTAACAGGGTAGCATGATGATACGAATACTGATTTTATTAACTTATAGATCTTATTTTAGAAACATCTAGACCATCACGTGACATACATGTTTGTTTTATCAATATGATAGGTTTGTGTAATTTCTAGAACATATTCTTCTAGTACGTGCCAAATAAATGTATATGTATACCTCCTAGTTTTGTTCTGTACACCATAATACATTTAGAAATGTTGTTGTGTCCAGTGAGTTCTTCCGCGTTCAGTCTAATAAATATCGACATGGGGTCGGAGTGGTTAAGAGATATGGCGTCCGCCTCGAAATCTAGAGGTACCAGGTTCGATACCCAGTTGAGGGAATATGATTTATGGAGATTTTGTCAGAACCAGTGGTCATAATGATGTCATACTCCCCCTTGGTCTCCTGGCAGGGCCGCAGATATGACTTAATAAAGAGGGGGGGGGGGTGGGAGTTTAATACAACATTTTGTTTAATGCACTATTTTGGTACCGGTACAGTATAATTTTTCCCATGTATCTACGGCCCTGTCTCCTGGGTAGTGATATAGGATGCCTAGCCTTCTCGAAAAAATAGTCGGTCCTGTGTGCAAGTTGCGAACGTTAAAAATCCCACGGCAGTTGGAAATCGTAAAGAGTAGGCCTATCAGGCCGCTGCCCTGGCAAAATTTAAAAATTAGAAACCTACCCGCCACAAAAGTATTTTTATAATGTGTGATTCCTATCTTATCTATGGATTCTCACTGGTGCTACGGAGTTCGTGCACTTTGCTGAGATCCTCCTTGTGTGATCTAAGGGAGGAGATCGGAGCACTGATGGAGTTGCCTGTATGTAATGAAGATAGTCCTTAAAACCACACCAAACCAAATATCGCCATAATGTCTACAACAATAAAATATTAAATCGTTGCAGAAGCAGCGAACACATTTACAAGTAACTTCGACTTTTAGTAGAAATTGCTTGTTTGTAACTGCTTTTTTTGTTTTTAACCTTTTTCCCCCACGGATAAAGGTGCGAAAATCGAGCCGCTTGAAGTAATTACAATCACCAAAGATGGAACTGTTATCCAGGACCCAAGATATGATGTCAACGTTGATTGGCCAAAGGTGAACCAATCAACAGTTGATGTCATTCAGCTAGGGAATCTTGGAAATTTAGCCACCCCTACTATCGCGAATGGAATCGTCTATGTGCCGGTTGGTAACAAGAAACTTCTGATCCAAGAATCAGAAGGAGGGGCATCAGGTTCAATCAAACCCACATGGAAAATAATCTTAATCAACTCTGATGGTCAGACTGGGAGAGTAGATGAGACTGGGCAAGGACCTGTTCCATTGACTATACAGGTAATAGCAGATACATCGCTTCAACTTTCATCTTGTCATTCCTGGGGTGTTGTCAAATTATAACTCCCTCCCTCTATCTCTATTCCGTTTTACCTTGATACTTTTTTTCTATAGGGAATGCGTCTTACAAGGCCTAACGACAAAGAGAATTGCTGACGTATTCTCTTTTATTCTAAGTATTCTATTTGACCATAATCCTATTAAGACACCTTACCTATTTTTGTTAACTTGCCTTTCACCATTGTCTTACTACAATCATCGCCATTGTATTATTTCCTTCTTTTTTTGTGTTATTTAATTCACAATGCCACGCTTCTTCTATGATGTAGTTTCTTTATTTTATTGTATTTTACAACCCACAAAAGCCAGCTCCAAACCTAAGAAATGAGGTATCTGAGGAAGGTGGTTGAAGTAACAAGAAGAGAAATTGTCCGCAACCAGACGATACGACTAGGCCTCAAAACCCAACCATTGCAGACCCAAGTGGACCAGTCCGAATTACGATGGTTTGGCCATGTCTGCAAAATGGGAGAATAACGGCTACCACGACAAGTATGGGGAAACTAAGAGCCAGGGATCCAGACCTCCAGGACCATCCAGAGTTTGCTGGTAGAACAACATTAGATAATTGTGACAGATAAAAATCGAACACCTTGATCGGTCCACTTTACTCTCACCGGCATCCCTCACTCTTTTTCAATCAAATCGCTCAACGTGGTTTCCCACCCGCTTCTCTAATTAGCATGCACGGGTTATCGCGCAAAAAGCCAGGCCTTTCGCCATTTGTCTGATTCCTAGTTTAGCCACGCCTACCTGTCTTTGTTTCAAGCGCTATTACTACAACTATTCATATCTCTAACTGTCTTTTCTTCAAAAGGGGAAGGGCAAAGGGGGTCTGCCTGCTGTCAGATTACGTCATCACGTCAGCGCCTTGTCCATGAAACACGGGGGGGAGGGGGGGAAACGGGTTTTGTAGTTCCCTAAAAGAGAACGGGTCAGTAATTGCAGAATCAAGGGGGAATTAAGCGAATGCAGAAAGGAGCGATAACCACTTTTACCGACTGCATCTCTTTGTTCGTGTTCCAAGGGACGCAATTTGCTCACCGAGAGAAGGGACCTAAAAGGCGCCCGCTCGCTAGCGAAACGAATATGCGGTCGGCGAAAGCGTGAAAATAAGCTTTCATTCAGGAATTGACCGTAGAATCTGCCCTAGGTGCGAATTTCCGCATATAGGAGGTAAAATCCGGCATTTCTAAATATATAGTCATGCTCATCAAACTCTGTTATCGGTAGCTACAGGAGTTCTTGAATGGTCTAGCTCGCATTTTAGAGCCTTATTTTCATTTGGATTTCTTATAATACGTGGAGATTATTTCAGTTTCCTGATTTGCGGTAAACAATAGTATATTAGCATTTAAGTGTTTTAACGTGTTAAAATTTCATTATCTTTCACTGGGATTTTTGTGTTAATTGAAACGTAAATTTAATTACTAGCTATTCCCCAGGAAATAGATGTTTAATTAATTAATAAGACGCTAGGTGTTTGATAAACGACGAAGTATAATCATTCCTAATACATCATGTGTGATAAGACCAAAGCTGGCCACCATGAAATGATAAGGGTGGATTTAGGCTGACTTGAAGTACCACCCTTATCGACACCGGGTAGATTGAGGTTGTATTGTAGGGTGTCCTATCTGGTTTTTATTGTTGCCGTGTGTAAGTAGTTGGATAGTCCACAGATTACAGCACAGGCAAAATGACATGCAAAGTCATAGAAATGGTAAACTGCTCGTGACGTTTATATACCATTTTATTGCACACCACAATGACAGTCACGTTACATACGTCATAAGACATCACAGTTCAACGATTGTAGCATTCAGAAATAACATTGGTGCCAACTGATATTCATGTAGGATCCAATCCTCATCAGTCATAGCGTAAACAACAGTTCAAGGTTCACAGTGTCATAAAGTTATTATTCATAACTCTGTCTAAATAATATGGCACAGAGCTGGATGCATTAATATTCATTACTATCAATAGTGCAACAGTGTCAGCTGCATTTCATCAGCACACATACATAATAATCTTTACTCCTCTCCTGATGCCGGCAGATCAGGTGTAATAAATAAGTCTGTTATCGTTTGCACGAGAAATAGCATTGAGGAGTACAGGTCGAACTGACCTTTACAGGCATTCCCAAGTCTAACCTTGACGTAGGCATAATCGCTGACACACAGCGACGTTCATAGAACAAAGAACTGTCCTTCGGGCTGAGTATGACCCGTTTACATATATATCTCAGGTATGAAGATACCTGGGGCGTGACATCTATTAGAAGAACCCTCCTTTCTGTAATGCATACGTGAGCAGAGATCGACCATTGTCAAACATAAATAAAGTTACAGATTGGATGTAAATGAGGCATTGCCTTCGTTCGAAAGTCCACACCACAGAAAACATACGCCTCCAGGCGTTTTAGAATACTCAAGGGAAGGACCTTGTAAGCTAACTATCTCACAATAAGGCTCCTAATCCCTAACAAAATCACAGAGACGCCAAAACGCGTCCTTTCTGCTACACAGCTTTACATCGTCTCCGACAAAGAAGACTTCCCATACGCCTGTCGTCCGGACATGCGCAGAACCTCTACACTTGAATAGTCAAGAAAACAAGACGATCTAGGAACATTCGAGATACAGATTTATACTAGATCAAGCCTTATATGGACATGAACAGAGACCTCAACACAGGTCTCAGACATTCCAACAACAGTTGACCGATACTACCAAATAAGGAGAATGGTCACAGTTCGTTAATAAAAATGTGAACCGACCGTGTCTCGACACAAGAGGAGGTAACATCATTTTAAATGATACTCTCAATATCCAGAGTTATGTAGCTATGACTGAAAAAATTAAAGTGTACATTTCAGTCAATCTAATAATACAATGTCTTTAGCAAAAAATGATCATACAATGTTTTTAGGAAAAAATGATCTGTGCGTAACAATGTGTAATTTTATAAACGACTAGTGTTCTTATCTCGTGTTAAAACCGTTAAGATAAACCAGACACTCGTGTGTTTTTTAAAATATATATATATATTTTTTTTTAACCAGCGGCACATGGCGAGCTCCTTCCCATCCACAGGGGAACCCTGAGGACTTTCCTTCCAACCCGGTCAGGAGCTTCGCTCCTTCCCATCCACAGAGGGTTTATCACAGGCGCCGTTCAGGTTATTCAGTCAAATTTCCGGCCGTAAACATTTCTTCAAACGCCGACGCCCGGGTTTGAACCATGAACACCTGGTCGCCAGTACAACGCCGAAGCCATTACAACAGCGCGGCTCCCATATATATATATATATATATATATATATATATATATATATATATATATATATATATATATATATATATTATATATATATATATATATATTATATATATATATATAATATATATATATATATATATATATATATATATATATATATAATATATATATATATATATATATATATATATATATATATATAAAATTAAATACCGGAATGATTTACAGGTCTTACCCAAACGCGTAGGGTGTTAGAATATGATTTATATTGTGAATACATGTTTATCTATTTTCTACATATAGGCTGGTCATACCCTTGCGAACTAGCGGTTTTACAGTATTAAGGTCTTATGTTCTTAAACATACAGACATTGTTGTGAAGAATCTGTTGTTGTGACCCTAGGCGGTCCACCTTCTCCATCACTGAGAGTGGTCAAAAACCAGAACACTAACTAGAAAATTTAACGTGTAACTGGACTAGAACTATATACCAGATCTTTTTTTATATATACAAATGTTTCTGGCCTGATGTAGCAGAATATGCATCTATATTTTCAAAAATATCTGACAGTAAATTTTATTACCACGGGATTATCCTTGAGAGAACTCACGGATCATACTTGGCTATGTCCCTCAGAGAACAGCCGAGAAATAACATTCGTTTTCTTGTTTGAAGATTTCATCACGTCATAAAGTGTCACGGCCACCTGAGGCTAGACTACACTGAAAATATATCTCACTATTAACTCCCACGACGGTGCCACCACGATAGAAACCCTTATCCAAAGCCAATACCTGCAGTGAAAGGAGTAATATCCAGGAAAAAATACTAACGCATCAATTACAGCGACTCCCGAGAAATAGCAGTCAGCAAAACCGGATAGTCTGGGGCTGCAACTGACAACGAATATGACTGAATATTTTTAAATACCTGTTAGTGATTAATTCCTTGGAATGTATGCTGCGTCAACATTTGGTAAGCAAATCTGAAAGTGGCCACTGTTTGTTTGTTGTGAGTGAACGGATAGAAAGATACTTATTTTTTAGGTTACCACTAACATACCAATCTTCTTTATTTATTTCTCACTAATCTGAGTGTCCACGGGTTAGGTTAAATTAAGGACTTATTCTTTACTCGTCCTGACTATTCCCACTCCCACTGTTAATGTTTGATCTCTTTGGGTTAACTACCTCTGGTGGGATTTTCTTTGTTTTTCCTTTATAAGAGGGAGGACCTGTTAGATTTTATTTCATTTTGCCTGTAAACTAAAATTCATTGATGTAAATGCTTTTCTTGATGTTGTGATATTTCTATTGAAAATAAACATAATAAAAACCTAAGCTATAGTTTTGGTCAAACCCCTGCCCGTATATATATGTTATCCATAGTTTGTTTCACGTCTGTACGTATTTGTGTCACAAAATTGTGTGTACGTGAGTGTTGTGTAACTTTTACTTTGTATAAGAAGAGAGAGTGCGTCTAATTTAAAAATAGTCGCAAGATAGGCTGGATTAGAGCAATTACTCAATCCAAGACTGTTCTTTCTCTTACACAATCACCCCCTTGTGAAAAAGAAACCTATTTCTTACACCTTCTTCTCACATAGCTACCACTATCACCCCTGCTCGGACGGGACCATAAATATCTCAGACCTATTTTATTAAAAATTACGACAATAATCTCTGAAAAACCGAGGACTAGGTTGGAACCAGGCCAGGAGGAAGATAGCGGATATGGTACTGTGGCGCTCGCTCTGGCTAAACCTCTACACTCCAGGATAGAAGAGGAACGACTAAGTAAGTCAATAATATTTTATTTTATTGTATTTATTTATTTAATGTTAGAGCTTTCCTCTCGTGGGTCGACCCAGCCTCATGAAATGGGTACCAGAACAACTCTGGGAAGGTTTAAGGCGGTCAGCGTGTTGATGAACACCGTATTCCCAATATGCCTTAATAGGTGTGTAACGTGATGCTTTTGTCTCTTCTTGCACTGTAAAAAGCGACTAAGGAGGGTTTGTCATGGGGCTGGTTACCTTATCCCGTAAAAAAACATTGTACCAAAAAACTTCAACAAACAAGGACAAGTCAAATACAGAATATAAACCAACTCAGCCGCCCAAGACAGATGAAGGTAATCTGGAAAGGAGGCGCATGAAGCAACCCAGAGAAAGCCGAAAGGAGTCTGGGTTGCCGACTAACCTTTTTTGTCTAGGAAAATCTCCAGGATTGGCACCTGGAATGTTCACACTCTATGTGAACAAGGGAAAACTGTTAAGGTAGTAGCGGAAATTAAAATTACAGGATTGATATCCTGGGTCTCTGGGAGACACGGTGGAAGGGAGGAGATTGATCACAGGAGAAATGGTGTTGTCCTCAGGACATGAGGAGGAAAGAGCCCACCACAATGAAGGGGTGGCTATAATGCTGTCTAGGGAAGCACAGTAAGCACTTATAGAATGGGAAGCAATGGGACCCCGAATTATAACAGCAAGGTTTAAGTCAGCCTAAAATAATAAATATAAACATCATCCAGTGTTATGCACCAACAAACGATAAAGAAGAATCTGAGAATGAAGACTTTTACACCAGACTACAAAATGTCTTGGACAAAAAGAAAAGAAAAATATCACAATTTTGATGGGGGACCTAAACGAGAAAATAGGAATAGACAACACTGGCTTTGAAGAAATCATGGGGAAGCATGGATTAGGTATGATGAACGTGAATGGGAAACTGTCAGCTAACTTCTGTGCTTCAAATCAACTAGCTGTATGAGGAAGCATATTTCCACATAAAAGAATTCATAAAGCAACATGGATATCACCAGACCACAGAACTGAGAATCAGATTGATCACATATGCATAAGTAAGAAGTTTAGGTCATCATTGCATGATGTAAAAGTATGTAGAGGAGCAGATGTGGTATCAGACTACCATCTTCTGTTGGCTAAAACAAAATTAAAACTCAAGACATATACAACAGTATATAGCTATAGACAACAGTATAATGTGGGATATCTAAGAAGTCAGGAAATAAGAGAAACATTTTCAATCACAGTATCCAACAAATACCAAGTACTCCAACAGCTGGAAGATGAAGCAGATAGGAAGACCACTAGCAACAAGTAAAAAGTATATGGAACGAGACATGCTTAGTAATACAAGAACAAATGAAGAGATGGACAGAACATTCTGAGGAACTTCTCATTAGACCAACTCTAACTAATCCCCCAGACATCCAGCCAGCAGAAGAGGAGCTACAAATCAGATGTGAACGACCAAGTAGAGAAGAAATAAAGAAAGCCATAAAGCTTCTGAAAGATGGAAAAGTAAGTGGTCCAGATAGAATTCCAGCAGAGGTCATCAAAACAGATTTTGATTCCTCTACAGAGATATTATACAAACTACTAAGCAAAGTCTGGGAGAAAGAGGAAATACCAGCAGAATGGGAGGAAGATTATCTGGTCAAGGTGCCTACTTAAGAGGGAAATTTAACAAAGCTGTGCACAAATTTAAAGGAACATAATGTTACTATCAGTGCCGCGAAAAGTATTATAAACAGAATTACATCCCGAGAGATTAAAATTAAAAAAAAGAGTCCATAGACAAGCAACCTGAGAGATTAACAAGCATGTTTTCCCCGCGACAAAAACAGATCCTGTACAAACTTTATTCCAGATACGCCACATTGATAATCATAGTTGAACAAAGTCTGGAATGGAATTCCAACCGCTATACTTCGGATTCGTAGGACTATGAAAAATTTCCTACAGTCGTAGACAGAGGAATCACTTTGGAAATTGATGAGGCGTTATGGAAGTTTCCATGAAGATCATTAACTTAATTAGGAAAAACATATTGAAGACATGACCATGCAGAGTTCTTCATGAAGGTCGAACTTACAGAACCGTTTAAAGGATTAGAAACGGGATTAAGTGAGACAGGGATGCCTCTTATTATGTCTCCATTTCTTTTCTTACTAGCAATAGTTTGGGTAATGAAATCATCGACATCATAAAACAGAAATGGAATCCAGTGGAATCTGACTAAACAGCTTGATGATCTAGATTTTACAGATGAGTTGTTTCTTCTGCCCCATAACCATAATCAGATGCAAGAGAAAATGAAAATTCTCGATGAGAAGTCACAACAAGTGAGCCTGAAAATAAACAGGGAAATGACAAAGATTATGAGAATAAATGCAAGAAATGATGACAAGGTAGAACTTAAAGAAACACCACTAAAAGATTTATAATCGTACACATATCTTGGAAGTAATATAGACAAAGTTGGAGGGACAGACAGTGATATCAAAATAAGAATACAAAAAGCAAGAGGAGCTTTCATTGCATAGGGAAACATATGGAGAACAAGAGAAATCAAGCCCAACACGAAAATAAGAATCTTCACATCAAATGTGAAGTCAGTCCTATTTTATGGCTCTGAGACATGGAGAGCAACAAAAACAACAACCAAAAAGCTACAGACTTTTATAAACGGATGCTTGCGTAGAATAGAAGGACTGAAATGGTATGACAAAGTCACAAATGTGGAACTGATGACATGAACCAGACAAGTGCCAGTGGAACAAGAGCTGAGAAGAAGGCGATGGATAGGACACACATTGAGGCGACCTGTTGATAGCATTACAAGGCAGTCCTTGTTCTGGAATCCACAGGGAAAGAGAGGCAGAGGTAGATAAAAAAAACACATGGAGAAGAGAACTGGATACAGAGGTGAAAATGATGAGAAAAACACGGAAAGAACTTGAGCGGATGGCACAGGACGAGAAGACTTGGCATGTGTTTGTTGAAGGCCTATGCTCCTCGGGGAGCTAAAGAGTAATAATTGATTTAAATACATAAAAAAGCGACATTAACAATTGAGTAATCAGTGGCAGTTCGTCACACCAAATACAATTTGTTTAATGTTACACTAGTACTTTGTGGCCAAATACACATTTGAATGAAACAAAAACTCATCATCACCATCACTAGAAACTGTACTAAAATTGACCTATCCAGGGAGCTACACAACGTAACAACATTTTATATTACTAACAACAAAAATTGGCATACAACTACCATAGCAAATGAGAACGATAAACGCATAATAATAATATTCACTTCACAATTTCAGCACGAGATGTAAAATAAACTATTAATCTGGAAAACAATATAAACAATCGCCTAATAGATACATCTGAAATATTTTCAATTGCAATAAAAAAGATACAATAAAACAAAACCTACAAACCCCTCAAAATGCAACAGTGCAAAGATAGATAAACATTAAAAAAAACGGAAGAGGATACACCATAAACACGACATACATTATACAACGTTACAACAAACTGTAGAGGATCTACAGCCTTGGAAAACCAACACACAAGAAAAACAACCAATGTAATATGCTATGTAGATTGATGAACACTATATACCCAAATTATAAAGCACGTGGGATTGAACCGGGTATCCCATACATAAGACAAAACACCACTTTTCTTGTGTATGAACCAAAAACCAAAGCAAGTCAATCAAAAAGACAGACAGCTTGTGAACCCTTATACTGATTTCCTAGAGTAGATCAGACACCAAGATATTTCTATCACTCCAGGAAAAGTATGGATTCGATCTGCGACCCCCTGGTTTAGAGAGATGGTTTTTTCTGGCACCTGGAGGTATTGTGCTGCAAAGTGGGGAAGGGCCAATTCCAGATGACGTCATGAACAGATACGCTGGGTTTACTCCTGGAACGATGGTCAAGGTGTATGACAGAGGAGGAGAACTTGAGAGGTAAGGATAAAAGAAAACGTTTATCATGAAAGAACAATGGTTGGATCAGAAGGGAGCCAATGACTTGGTTAGATAAGAAGGGAAACAATGACTTGGTTAGATAAGAAAGGAGACAATGACTTGGTTCGATAAGAAGGGAGACAATGACTTGGTTAGATAAGAAGGGAGACGATGACTTGGTTAGATAAGAAGGGAGACAATGACTTGCTTAGATAAGAAGGGAGACAATGACTTGGTTAGATAAGAAGGGAGACAATGACTATTGCTCTTTTCATCGTTGCATTGTCTGTGTTTCTTCTTCTTCTATATTTTTGTTGTTGTTGTTATCACTGCCACTAACAGTTGTTGATACAACCTGTCCACCTCTACCACACTATACTGTGGATACAGCAGATCTGTTCCTAACACCACACTGAAACATCACCAGATTACCACTCCTTCATCATAACCATCGAAATAAGTACCACGGCATTTAAATACCATCCACAAGGTACCTTTTAAATACAGTCAATCCTCGCTATTCCGGGGGTTAGGTTCCTTGAAAACCCCGCGAATACGGAACGATCGATTCTGTGGGAAAAGGAGGGTTAGGTTCCTACTGGGCCCTGTTCACCTTACACTATTGCTACCGATCACCATAAACTCATCATTTTGTGTACCCTTCTTGTAAAAAACAGCTTATTTATTATACTGTTAATTTATAAGTGTATTTTACACACTGTTTTCTTTGTATGTACAATCTTTTGGTGTACCAATACTCACTCACTCATCCATTCACTCACACTGTCACTACTTATTCACTCATTCACACGCAAACACATACACACACAAACACACATACATTATTACAAAATCCCTGGAAAACAAAAACTGAAAACATTTACACAGAACATTTAAAATTAAGAAATAAAGAAAATTTCATACAGACATCCTAGAAAGAAGTTTATCTTACACACGTACTTTATCATTGAGGCTCATCACAACCTTCTTGCGCTTAGGCACACTCACCAACACGCTTGCGCTAAGCTTGGATGCCATTATTAATTCCAAAAATAATCAAAAGCAGCGAAAAACTGCAAAAACGTGAATGAAAAGACGCTGGACAAAGACACGCGTAAACACAACTAAAACCGCGAGAACAAGGAGTAGCCTGTCCTTGCTGCGCGATAGGCGTCCCGAAATTATTTGCCTACTGTGCATGGCCGCGAATTCCCGCGAGGTGCCCGCGAATGGCAAAAAATGCTTTACACTTTATCTTGCGCGAATGAGCGAATCCGCGAATACGGAACACGCAAATAGCCTAGATTGACTGTATATGGTTTTTGCTTTAATATAACTGATAGGTTTTGCATATAGATGGAACGGAGTGTACCTCGCCAAAACGAGGCAAGTCATAATATAACACGTTCACTATCACAGATTGATATTCTACTTGTTCTCTCCTCTGTCATATCCCAATCTTTTAAGAATCAAGTGGCCACTATTCCCATTTAGCCTACACACAGGAACGGCTGCCACAACGTTAGTTTATGTAGTATTGCAGTGATGTATCTGTTGCTATTTATCTTTACGTGGTAAGTTTGCCAGCCCTGTGCACAATATTATCAAAGTTTTCTTTTAAGACGTGCCAGGTGAAAACATTGTCCCCAGTGACGTGCTAGGGAAGTGTGAGGCGACGTACTCCCCTGCGGGTGACAGCCAGGAAAACGGAGGGCGTGCCATTTAACATTAATATGACAGCATTGTATTGTTTTAAAATCTACTTCTAATCAATATATATATATATATATATATATATATATATATATATATATATATATATATATATATTATATATATATATATATATATATATATATATATATATATATATATATATATATATATATATTGATTAGAAGTAGATTTTAAAACAATACAATGCTGTCATATTAATGTTAAATGGCATATATACTGTTCAAAAAAAGAAACGCAACTTTTTTGGTGTTACCTTTATAAAAGATATTCGCTGATTGGACATCAGTCAACCTATCGACTGTGTCCACCTGGTCATTAACTTCTCGTGGTTACCTGAATTGTATTCACCTCATGATTCGTGAGGTCATGAAAGAGGTCAAGACAACATTTTTGACAATAACTCGTGACAGGTTCATGAGAATTCAGTGAAACTTACTGAACACAAAACTCTCTGACCATATTATTGAATGCTTATAAAAGATTGACGCTCCTAGAATAAATTCAGTTGAAAATTCAATGCGCAAGTATGGCTCATCTCACTACAGAACAACGACTCATCATCATTGGACGTTTACAGACTGGACAGTCACAAAGTGTAGTGGCCAGACAATTTAATGTGGTTAGAAGCACCATTAGTCGCCTTTGGAGGCGATTTCAAGAAACTGGCTCAGTGGCAGACCGGCCGCTCAGTGGAAGACCCAGAGTCACAACTCCTGCCGAAGACCGCTTCATACGGCTGCGTAGCCTCAGGAATCGACTTGCATCTGCGTCCTCCACAGTCCAGTCAATGTCAGCAGCCCGTCGAATTTCAGATCAAACGGTCAGGAACCGGCTGCACGACTCTGGTCTTTGGGCTAGAAGACCCTACAGAGGTCCTGTTCTTACGGACAGGCATCGCCAGAACCGACTGCAGTGGGCGAACCAGCACCGTCAATGGACCGTTGGGAATGACTGGAGACGGGTTTGGTTTAGTGATGAATCATTTTTTGTGTTCCAGCGACACGATAGACGGAGAAGAGTTTACCGCAGAGTCCATGAGCGCTACGCCCAGAACAGCGTTGATGAGGCTCCTCCACATGGTGGTGGAGGTGTACTGATGTGGGGGGCGATGAACTTCATTGGAAGAAGTGACCTGGTGCAAATTGAAGAACGCCTGAATGCCCAACGATACGTCGCTTAAATTCTTCGTCCTTACGTCCTTCCACTTCTGGCTGCACGAGGGTCAATTTTTCAGCAGGATAACGCTCGACCTCATGTGGCACAACTCACCACCCAGTTCCTCGCTGACAACAACGTCCAGACCATTCCGTGGTCAGCCATGTCATCAGACATGAGCCCCATAGAACACTTATGGGATGAACTCGACAGACGACTCCGCCAGCGAGACGTGGCTCCAGCCAATCTCCGACAGTTGTCTCTTGCACTGCGCGAAGAGTGGGCAGCCATCCCATAACAACAGATCCAACGGCTAATCGGATCCATGTCAAGGAGATGTCGTTCTCTGATAGAGGCCAGAGGAGGCCATACACTTTACTGAAACGGAGGCCTCAGTCGCAAAGAATAAAAGTCCAAACCAAATTTAATGAACATCATTTCATTGTTAAAGTCTGAAAGTTTCTTCATGCCAAGATTGAAACGTTAATTCCGTAAAATAAAATTTTGGTACAAGTTTGAAATTTGGTGTCCATTACCACTGCAATAATGTTGCGTTTCTTTTTTTGAACAGTATATGTATGTTTTATGGGGGGTGTTAATAGGAAGGATCCGCCTCGGGTGACAAACAATTTAAGTACGGTCCTGATTGGTGATTATCTTTATTTGTCTTTCTCGAAGCCACTTTCTCCCTCCTCCTCAACCCCTTCCGCAGATGTCACATGACCATCTGCTTGTTCTAGCTCAACAATAATTTTTACCTTGTTTACTAAATCTGCTTTAATACAGATGGCAATTGTCCAAACCAGATAGTTCCCAGATGCAAGAAGGACGCGGAGCCATCCCACAGAGCCTTGTGGACACCCACAAACTAGACGAAGTTCTCACGCCCACGCAGATAACCACAACTTGGTCCATTCTGTCTTCGGATGGGGACATTTTGGAGACAGGCACAGGTCATTGTCTTACTTACACCTTACTTAGTCGTTCCTCTTCTACCGTGAGGTATAGAGGTACAGGTCGTTGTCTGTGTCATTAATTCATTATTCTACTGTAGAATTTAGCGTACGGATTGGTAGAGTGGTAAGAGAGCTCGCTTCTGGCTGCCATGTTACCAGTTATGGGTTCGAAACTTGATAGTATCACGCTTCAGTCTGCCCAGCTCTAAGTGGGCACTTAACTCTGCTCGTTTGTGAGGGAAAGCCAAGTCATCGAGGAAGGGACATGGTTACCCCACTTCGTATAGTGAAGTCTCTAACACTTTTTTCCCCTACGGTAGTATCTGCTATGGAACTACCTCTTTTGTTAATGTAGAAGTAGGCAAGAAAGTAATGTTTCAGAGTAAGCAGATGTGTGTTTGTGTTACCTCTCACTTTGCTCACAGGCTTGTAAATCATCGCTGTGCGCAACGGAGCAGAACGCGAAAACGCTTCGAGTGTGAAAGCGTGCGAGTGGGGGAATGTGTGTGACACAGGTATTTAGTGTATGACGTGGACAGGGTCTGCTGCGGGGGGAACGAAGGTTATCGTTAGCACAGTTGAGTTTGGCTGGTGTTTTTCAAAGTGTACGGAGTATTTATGTGAGAGCGACAGACCAGTGTTTATTGTTATAAAATATTTCAGAGTCAGGATAATTGACTCAATTCATTATGATGTGTGCCTGATTGTATGTGGCTTAAGGAGAAGGACAGTAAGTGATTTGAATAAATACGGATTTGTAAAGTATGAAGGCGTCGTAGACGATACATAGACATTCTGACTTTAAACCGGCACAACGACATTATTGCTTATGTCTGCGACTGAACACATTTGTATTTCTGATGTACAGTCAGATCATCATATGCTCTCAAAAGAAGTGAAGTACACTTATGTTGTATTGTGACATATTAAATGTGATAAAACGTACAACAAGCTGTTGATCAAGATTATTCAAGTTGGCCATTCCTTACGTTACTGTTTAGACTGTTGTCTATTATATCGAAATACCTTACAAGACCAGTGCAGCACATTAATATACTCGTTACCCAATAGCCTTCAATAAGTATAAGGTAACAAAAATTGGTGGCCAGTATACACGGAACTTCGTTCTACCCACAAGATTTTATCACAACGATACGACTGTCCTTAGCCACATCTACGAATTTTCTGAATAGAAATTTCTGCGCAACCTATGCCAACCAGCCTTCTTCAAACCAGTGCCTGCGAGAAGAAACTCAAAGAGTAAACAGCGCACTTCAGTCATAATATTTGCTGAACTTTACCAATAGAAGTTTGTATTTTCTTCATCAACGTCTTTGAGAAGGAAGTTATCATCACTCGACGCAGTTCCAGGTTGGATTCGTCAAGAAACATTAAAGTAATCAAACAAAATTTCTGCAGCCAAGACGAAACACAGTCATTCAACAAGGGAAACAAGATGGCTATTTCTACATACGGGAGCAGTCTGCATCGATGAAATTTCGCTCTACCTGTTGCATATGTTGGAGGCAACAATACTGTCACGTGCATTTATACTTCGGAGGAAGGATCACAAAAAGAATAGTGGACTTGTTTGTTGTAGCCTTAGTCTTGCACAATTCTATAGTAGAGCCTGTTTGTTTATCTGTTTTATGTTTGTTGTGGTCAGAAGGGAGGACGGTGTGGGACCTTGATAAGCATAATTACATCTCATCTTCGGACGGGTCTGCAATCAAGGGTGTCAGTAGGGAAATTTATGTAATATTTTCTCAAAGAGGCCCGGCTCAAAATGCTGTGTGGAAAGCGCTCTTTGTGAATATACTGTATTTACTTTATGTTATAGACGTGCTGTCCTGTTTTTTCACTGTTGTTTGTATTTGTCGGTTGTTTATTTTTTATTTAGTTTTTCTGCATTTTTGTACGTCTACTGTAGGTCTTCTCTAGCTATCATTATGTTGATATATGGATTTTACGTTGTAAATTCGTCTTGTCTAGCCTAACCTTATAGTGTAAGCATACATTTCAAACATTATCCTTTTTTCTACACCTTAGTATTTTCTTCTGTTGCGACACTATTGTACTACGTGTTCTGTGTTATAGTGTACGACACTATTTTTTTGTGTTTGCATTGATTACTTGCTAGCTCACATTTGCAGAGTACTCAAATTTAACGAATTGGCATTGGGGCTGTTTATTGCTCATCTGTATTCATATTCAGACTAAGTAACTTATATATATATATATATATATATATATATATATATATATATATATATATATATATATATATATATATATATATATATATACATTAGATATATATATATATATTATATATATATATATATATATATATATATATATATAATATATATATACAATATATATATATAAATATATATATATATATATATATATATATATATATATATATATATATATATATATATATATATATATATATATATATGTATACTTCGTTTACGGAAATATTTGCCGTTGCCCTATATATGTTTATAATATATATAATAATATATATAAATATATATATATTGCCCTAATATATTATAATATACTACTATATACGGTCGGTGGCTAAGGACGGATATAAGATAAGGAAGATATATATATATATATAATATATATATATATATATATATATATATATATATATATATATATATATATATATACTTAAACTTACATAATGTCTAGTCTGGAGCATTTTATCCAGCTAGGTAAAGATGTGGGAATGCAAGGCCAGGAGCTTAAAGAGTTTGCCATGGAGCAACTGGAAAGAGAAGAAAAGAAACTGGAAAGAGAAGAAAAGAAACTGGAAAGGGATGAGAGAGCAAGAATGAGAGAGATCGAAAAAGATGAACGAATTCAGTTAGAAAAAATAGCAGAAAAGAAAAGACAAGAAGAATTTGAAGAAAAGAAAAGACAAGATGAAATGGCAGAAAAGAAAAGACAAGATGAGATAGATTTAGAGGCTAAGAAAGCCCAATTTCTGCATGAAGAAAAAATGGCTTCTCTAGAGTTGGATAGACTCAAATTGGAAGCTAGTAATAAACAGACTAATCAAGAAGGTACAGGTTATGCCAAGAGAGAACATGCTTCATCATTTAAACTTCACTTACCTAAATTTAATCAAAATATAGACGATATTTCATGCTTTTTAAACCGATTCCAGACAGTGTGTGAGGAATACAAACTGGAAAAATCATCATGGATGATACATTTAATGTCATTACTGACAGGTGAAGCATTGACAGCTGTGTCAACAATGGATGAGGAAAACATAAAATCTTATGAGGCAGCTAAAACATTACTATTAAGAAAGTATCAATTAGACGAGAATGGGTACAGGCTAAGATTTAAAAAACTCACACCCGATAGCAACAAGGACTTTAGTGAGTTCATTTCAACTATAAAATTATGCTTCAATCGTTGGATTGAGTTGGCAAAAATCAAACATACATATGAGGACTTGATGGACCTTATTTTGAGAGACAAAGTACTTTCCTCCATTAGCCGGAGTTTTTGTCCTATTTACATGAACGGAAGCCAGAATCTTTACAATCCCTTGAAATGTTAGGGCGTCAGTTTATGACGGCACACCCAGGGAAGAGTGTTAATAACTTTGCTATTAAAGAGGCATTACCAGTTGCATCAGCTCATTCGGTGCAGATAAACAACCCTAGAGCTCAATCGCAAAGTATGGATCGAAATTTTGGCAGGAATAATGACCGAAATAGTGGATCTTTCCGAGGACGGTAAAATTGTGGCAATCAACCTTATCACAATCAGAGAAACTCCCAACGATATTTTGAGGGAAATAGACCATCACAGGGTTACTTTCAATCTAACAGAGAATGGCGTAGATCTGATAATACCAATATGAACAGAGGAGACAGATCCTATTATACAAAGAACAACCAAAACTCTCCTCCATCTCAACACTGTCCAGGTTGTACGTGTCCTCAGCATTCTAATAATCCTCAGAATGGCAGAGAGAGTCGGAATTATTACCGGGGTAATAACAACTTTAATCGCTCTCGGAGCGTGGATTAAAAAAAAACTCCAACTGGAGTCATAATAGTAACACATGAGCAGTTAATCGCAATGGGGAAAACACAAATATTGCAAATGCGTGTGCAGCTGATTTATTTAATTGTTCAGAATGCAGCATTCTGTTTCAGCCGGATGTGGTCTCCAGACTTTCCTGTGGTCACCCTGTGCCCGCGTTGTTACGTGCATTAGTCTCTCATGATGGAAAAGGCTCACTAATGTTTAACAGCGGTTTTTTAAATAATCAACTAGATTCAGTCTTGCGTGATACATGTTGCACAACTGTTAAGGTACGAAAATCTTTGGTAGACCCATCTTGCTGCACCGGGGAGAATGTAAAATGTGTCCTATTTGGGGGCACGGTAGAATTCTATCCTGTGGCCATTGTGCACATTGATACTCCATTTTTCTCAGGTAAAGTGAAAGCATGTTTATTACAGGAACCAATTGCTGACATAATCATGGGCAATATTGTGGGTATAAAAGCGTGTTCACTCCAAGATATAGAAATCTGGGAACGTCAGCATATACTACACGCTAATATGGTCATTACAAGAGCACAGGCACAGGCTCAAGAGAAGGAAGAAATGACTAACAATCATGACAAGGAGGACGATCAACATCATATGTCTATGTTAACGAAGACATCATTTATTGATATGCAAAAGAATGACAATCCTTTGAAAAGATTTTTCAAATTGGTAAAATCAGATGATGTCGGTTGCTCGGAAAGGTCACAACCTTGGTATACAATTTAAAATGACATATTAATTCGTAATGCTAGAGATGCTACATCGGTACAGCAACAAATTATTGTACCAACCAATGTTCTACCTTACATTCTCAGACATGCGCATGATATAAACTGTGGAGGCCACATGGGCTTTGCTAGGACGAAATATAGAGTCTTACATTTTTATTGGCCTGGAGTAGTCAGGGATGTCAAATTATTTTGTCGTTCGTGCAAGACATGCCAACAAGTGGCTACAAAAGGGGCTTACCACAATGCATCTATACAGGCTGCTGATATTTCGGTGCGACCATTCGAAAAAATGGCCATAGACTTAATAGGGCCACTTGCAGTTCCGTCAGCCAGAGGTCATAGATATGTCCTCACCTGTATTGATATGTGTACCAGGTGGCCGGAGGCAATACCTCTTAAACATATTGCTACAACCGATGTGGCTGATGCACTATTCCTCATTTTTACGAGAGTGGGGTTCCCTGACAACATTTTATCAGATAGGGGAACACAGTTTGTGTCAGATGTCATGTCGCATGTCATGAAACTATGTAATATTGATAGATCTCTTAGCTCTGTTTATCATCCTATGTCCAATGGCATGGTAGAACGTCTAAATAAAACGCTGAAACAACTACTGGGGAAGGTGACCACGACGTATCCACAAGACTGGGATAGAGTGCTCCCAGCAGTGCTGTTCGCTTATCGGGAAGTCCCAAACGAACACACTGGGTTCTCGCCTTTTGAGCTCACGTATGGTGCTCCACGACGAGGACCCATGTCGATAATAAAACAATTACTTAAGGTTCGGAGATGACTCAGGAAGGCCAGTCATCCTATGAGTATGTGGTGAATCTACGAAAGACACTTATAGACGCTTGGCAAATAGCGACTGATTCATCTGAAAAGGCAAAAGAAAAAACTAGATCTTTTCAAAACCGTTGGAAAAAGTTAAGGAAATTACTTCCTGGAGACAAAGCCTACGTCCTGCTACCAACGAGATAGAATAGCCTTCTCATTTCGTGGAGTGGTCCATATGAAATTATTTCTAAATTGACCGATGTTGATTACTTTCTTGACGTGAAAGGCAAGAATAAAACCTTTCACATCAACATGCTCAAACAATTCCATGATAGACCTGAATATCTCAAGCCTATCTTAGCTGCTGTTAATGAGGTATCCACTGATCATCCTACATCTTACTCTTCATTATTAGTGATTCAAGAAGAACACACTTCTTTTCATGATGTACCTTTGCAACTTCCGGTCATGTCTCCTTATCCGACAGAATCGTTGGTAAATGTATCTATTTGTCCGGATCTATCCAGCGAACAACAATCTCAAATTCTTTCTATTCTAGAGTCATATCAGCAAGTTCTGACTAATATTCCAGGCCGAACTTCTATAATCTCTCACAATATTAGACTCACAGATCATAAACCTATTAAATTAAAGCCTTACCCTATCCCTATCCACTTTCAGGATCAGGTTGAAAAAGAATTAGGTCAAATGTTACAGCTTAACATTATTGCACCATCAGAGTCTGCTTATTCTTTCCCAATGGTTATAATCAAGAAGAAGGATAATAATATCAGATTATGCATAGATTTTCATAAACTCAATTCCATAACGGAGTCTGACGCAGAGCCAATGCCAATTCTTGATGATTTACTGTCAAAACTTTCTAAAGCAACCTACTTTAGCAAATTTGACTTATCCAAAGGATATTGGCAAATACCTCTCACTGAAAAAGCAAAACCTTTCACTGCTTTCGCTACCCCTAAGGGTCTCTTTCAGTGGAATTTCATGTGCTTTGGCTTGGAAACGCACCAGCGACTTTCATTCTGATGATGAGGAAACTATTTTCTCATAGGTCTGATATCATCTCTTATATAGATGACATTTGTTTGTTCCATAACTCTTGGGACGAACACGTTTCTGGGTTGAAATCTCTTCTCGAAATTCTTCGCTCTAATAATCTGACAGCGAAACCTTCGAAAGTTCACATAGGTTTCAAAGAAATTTCTTTCCTAGGGCATAGAGTGGGCCATGGATTTCTTAAAACTGAGGATAAAACTGTCTCGAAGATTCTTAACCTATCAATTCCTAAGATGCAGGTTCGGAGTCTTCTCGGCCTTATACAGTTCTACAATAAATTTATGCCTCATTTATCTTCAGTTACATCAGTTCTATCTGAATTAACTACAAAAGGCTCCCCTAATAGAATTGTCTGGACGGAGGCCTGCAACATAGCTCAAGTCCATTTAAAGCATTACTTTTCATGTGCACCAATTTTAAAACTCCCTGATCCTCATCTCCCATTTATTCTCAGAACAGACGCCTCGATGTACGGTATTGGTGGCTCCTTGATGCAAGAAGTAGATGGAATGCTTCATCCTGTGATGTATGTGTCGAGGAAGCTCACAAAGACAGAAACCAGATATCCAATTATTGAGCGCGAGCTTCTCGCGATCATATGGGCTGTCACAAAGCTTCAGCATTACCTTCTTGGTTCTCGTTTCATCATTGAGACAGACCAGAAGGCCCTGTCGTTCCTTCAAAAGTCCAACATGAAAAACGCACGAGTCGCACGTTATGCAATTAATTTGCAAATATATGACTATATTATTCGACCTATTGAGGGCAAGTCCAATGTGCTTGCAGACGTTCTGTCTAAATGTACACAGACAGAAATGCCCGATTCTCAAGAATCTGACATTGCTGCGAGCCATTGACCAAGGTACAGTGCTGATCGTCTACAAATACCTCGCTAACTTAAAAAAGCTATCCTGAAAATATCCATAACCAGATACAGATTACCATTGTTATCAAGAGAAACAACTCAAGTCATTTGAAGTCATGATAACAGACGTATTATGTGAATACATTCAAATCGTTTTACACTACATCAAGATCCATGAACAGTACACAGGATCTGATTTCCAGACAGTCATGACGTATGCAGTAAATGAACCAAATCAACCAGTATCTCAGATAAACAGTATAAGGCTCTTTGTCATATCTTAATGGCAATCCTTCACAAAATGACTGGGATGCAGAACTTTAAAAAGATCATATTTCCTATTCCAGCAACCGAACTTCAATCATGTTTGGGGCTCAGAGACTGTGACACTCAAGAGGACAACAATTATTGAAAAGAAATCTCACACAAGAAACAATCGATTCGATACGCCTATTGTAGAACTTCGTCCATTTGAACATGTTTTTTTTTTTTTTTACTTAAACCAGTTCTGTGACTCTAAAGTGCTAAAATTGCAAATAGTAAGCTTTCACACTAATGAAAGATGAACCTATCATTGATGACACTCAGTAACTTTAGTTTATCAGTTTTACACAATGCTACAGACAGCACACACAGGATCATGTGGACATTTACATTAGCGTAATTATTATACTTACTTAATACTATTTAATTAGTTAGATATTTCATTTCATTCATCTTTTAATTAAATGCATTCAGATATTTCATTTTCCAAAACTTCACAATTTCATTATCATATTTCTTCACATTTTCATTCATTTTTCTCATTTTTCCATGTTGCTGACTACATTCCATAGACTGTTGATCAGGTATGACATAGACTAGACGGTAACTTTTCACATTTTCTAAAAATTGCTTCCTATATGGAAAACTTTCAGTTTTCGCTGGGGCGCGGGGTGAAAGTGTTACCTCTCACTTTGCTCACAGGCTTGTAAATCATCGCTGTGCGCAACGGAGCAGAACGCGAAAACGCTTCGAGTGTGAAAGCGTGCGAGTGGGGGAATGTGTGTGACACAGGTATTTAGTGTATGACGTGGACAGGGTCTGCTGCGGGGGGAACGAAGGTTATCGTTAGCACAGTGGTTTTTGGCTGGTGTTTTCAAAGTGTACGGATTATTTATGTGAGAGCGACAGACCAGTGTTTATTGTTATAAAATATTTCAGAGTCAGGATAATTGACTCAATTCATTATGATATGTGCCTGATTGTATGTGGCTTAAGGAGAAGGACAGTAAGTGATTTGAATAAATACGGATTTGTAAAGTATGAAGGCGTCGTAGACGATACATAGACATTCTGACTTTAAATCGGCACAACTACATTATTGCTTATGTCTGCGACTGAACACATTTGTATTTCTGATGTACAGTCAGATCATCATATGCTCTCAAAAGAAGTGAAGTACACTTATGTTGTATTGTGACATATTAAATGTGATAAAACATACAACAAGCTGTTGATCAAGATTATTCAAGTTGGCCATTCCTTACGTTACTGTTTAGACTGTTGTCTATTATATCGAAATACCTTACAAGACCAGTGCAGCACATTAATATACTCGTCACCCAATAGCCTTCAATAAGTATAAGGTAACAGTTTGTATCTGTCAATGCTTGTTAATATGTACACATTACTTTGTTTATATTTTGACCGCACGTTTGAATTCCAAGATACAGAATGAAGACTGAGACAAGTGACAGAATGTTAGACGGGCTTGTGTGTGTCAGGGAATTGCCTCCCCTGCTTTGCAGTTGTGGTCCAACAGTGGCCAAAACTCAAGAGTATCTGTCGCGTTGTTATTATATTATTTCATCTGCAACTTCTTGAGTACACTTCTGGTTACTCTGGCCAAGTTAGTAAAGGGTCATACAGCAGAACAACGCACACAGCAATACACCAGAAATATCCATATCACCACCAAGGCCGAGTGGACAGTTAAACAACGTTTATTACATAGCATACAGCTCCATAGGTATCAACTTGGAAGCCATTATAGCGTATGGCATAATATATATATATATATATATATATATATATATATATATATATATTATATATATATATATATATTATATATATATATATATATATATATATATATATATATAATATATTATATATATATATATATATATATATATATAGCGTCCTCAGTATCAGTATGTAGCGTCAGTAGCTAGTACACTGTCCCCGACAGTTTTCCTCATATTTATTTGCTCAGTTCAAAGAAATACATACTTCCTTTCACATGCATATATCTAGCACCCCTCACAAAAGATCTTGAAGTACAGAAGTTGGTATCATATAGGAATCAATCACAAAATCATATAAATCTCAGGAGCTCAGACACAGACGTCCACTCGCAATCAAAACACACCATCGCTCTCCTGCCCCTTCTCTCCCACCAGTTACCTGTCTCATGAGACCAAGCCAAGCAGGACTCTTAACGTAGCTCACCCATCTTTTCCAGTGACCCGTGTAAAAATAAATAAACACAGAGTCGCTGAGCTAACGCTATATACTTCACACCTGTTATGAATTTTAATCATAACAGTATCTAATATCGGTCTTCAAAGATGTCTACCTTCGCGCAAGATTACTCTTGGCAGAGTTGGAGATAGCAGGGTAATGATGCTTCTGTCTCAAGGTAGTGTTCTTAATATATTTCAGAAGTCAAGAAGGCAGGGCAATTGTTAACTTTTATCTGATCCACCGCCTTTCATGAAGAATTAAGCAATTATTAATGTCAGCTCGTTCAAGCCCCCACCCTGATTTACTCAGTGGAATTCTTATTATTATGATATAGCTCTGTTTAGAGTGTATTTAGTAAATTGACGGAGACAAACATGCAGTACATTCAAAATGATTAAATCGACGTTAAATTTGTATATTTATAAATAACAAATTTAATAATCATCTAAGTTTTAACAGTTTAAAAAATTTGAATAATCTTTAACAGAAAATACTCATCATCGTGGGATGGTAGTGTTTTAAGAAAGACGTCACTTGGCAGCTGTTAAGTTTGACTTAGCTGCAAATTGTAGTTTCTGCTCCCCCTGGGGTTTTGGGTTCTGTGCAGATAGGTCACTGGAGTTCTCGCGTCTTTGGTCAAGATTAAAGGCGCAGCACGTTCCAAGTAAGATCCGGGAGTAACTGCAAAGCTGGTCCTGCGTATCTAAGACCATCTGATGATGGTGTCTAGTTTGATGTCAGTCCACTTCTACCCTCACTTTGTTCCATTGATTAGTACCCTTACTGGTACCACCAACAAATATGGTAAAAGAATAGAAACAAAACGCTCTCCTGAGTATTGCGTTTTCCAACCCATAGTTATGGGTCCCTTTCTCCCTATTCCACCATCCCATCTACCTCAGAATTTACCCTCGATGAGAATTAAGCTTAATCTCTCGAGAGACAACTTACTTTACATTTAAATTGAATAGCTTTATATTTACTTTACATTCAAATAAAAAGGTTAATAGTATACATAGAGTAAGTTTACATTGACATCTACACTGATTGAAGTGATCACAACATATATTGAATATGTTTTAATTTACATCTACACTGGTTGAAAAGCTTGAAACTTTCATTAATTTTAAAGTGAATATGATTACATAGACATTTACACTAGTTTGAAAATGTAAATATTGTAATTAGAATGTACATCATTTATTTTATCTTTACCTCTCTGCTCAATATGGAACTTGGGACTACTTATGATTTTAGTTCTCTTTAAGAAACTAGCAATAAAGCAGTCACCAGCCTTTGCAGTGGTGGTTCATGAAATCATCATTTTATACGCTAAGGTTGCCAGCCTCAAATGACTTGGACATCCACTAACGATTTTCACATATTAATATTCACATGACAATATATAAATATTAGTTCACATGTCAGTAATGACAAATACAGAATGTAAAATGCACAACTTACGCCAATCTTCGCTCACAGACTGTTTTGCTCAGAGAAATAAAGGCACTTGCAGATGCCTTTTTACACGTTTCTGGAGTGTTGTTATTTTAACAATGAATTCTCACTATGACTCCCGGTTTCCATATTAAAATGGTGTTCCTGGGCTCTTTAAGTCCTTCAAGATGTTCCACAAAGTCCGGTCTGATATATATATATATATATATATATATATATATATATATATATATATATATATATATATCTATATATATATATATATATATATATATATATATATATATATATTATAATATATATATATTATATATATATAATATATATATATATATATCATATATATCATGTATATATATGAAATCTAATTCTAGTCTTTACTCTGGCACGGTCTGATTGTCGTCTTGGCAAGCAATTCTCACAGTAAACTAGACTTGCAAACAATGTCAAATTATATTCACGGTCTTTCCCTGCATTTGTTTGTTACGATGCTATCAGGGCTCTAATCGTTTCAAACATGCTTGTTTTGTGGGGTAATTTCAAAATTCTTTCCACTTGAAATAATGGGCGTGATGCAAAAGGTCACATCTCCCATATATGGAAATAAAACATCCGATGCCTTTTATGCAAACTCACAAACACATCTGTAAACTCATTCGACAATATGTGTCAGATGTAACATCTTACTTTCCCATAAAGAAATCTGTTTGTGAAAGTCGGGCAGGAAACGATTATGTCATTCATGTCTGTCCACAAGGTGTCTCCCCGTAGTGGCTATCAAACTTTCAGCGTTTTACTATCTTGGCGAAGAATGCACCCTGGCCTTATCAGCGATTAAACAAATGCGATGAGCTATTTTAATGCTACTTCGTAGCCTGATGTCGGTCACACCCGAGATTAACCTACATGGTTGTCGATTAATATTATCTCATCCGTTCCTTCCCCAGCTGGATGGGATGGGTAACCTAACAGACATGACGACTTAACACTGAAAGGAGAGCAAGAATGTTTGAAAATACAAAATATCTGCTTCATAGTAGAGAAAGAGGTGCTGACCACTGAAAAGCATGTAATTAGTCAGTACAACAAATGTCACTGATTACTGCCGTAGTGAAGCAGAGATCGACCCAAAAATGTCACAGTGTGCACAGTTATCAACCCTTTTAAATCATCATTATTATTTTCTTTGGCGTTCCTTACGGAGCATGGAATGACTACTATAGCTAATCCCCTTGAAGGAAGCCTGCGACAAACTTTTACATGCTCCTTCAGTGGTGGTTTCTGTGACACCTAGTTTTACCTGAAGGTAATTAATAGGTTGGATATAAAGGATCGCACTAGACAACAGAAAAGAAAATATAAGTGATAGGATTACCAGGAATCGAACCCAGGACCAACCAAACGGCGCTATCGCCTTGCTGTGACAGTACATCGTAAATGGACGCTCAGCCAATTTTTAGCTCGTTCTGTATCTCTCCCTTTGTATTTCCCTAAATCTCTCCTTCTTGTATATACATCTTTCCCTTTCTTTCTCACTCTCCTTCTACACATAGAACATCACGGTATCTCTAGATCTAAAGTTTATGCCTAGTCTGGCGCAGGGCAAGATATTATTCCCCTATTTGTCATTAATGAACACGTACACACAGGCGTAGTCCCCGAGGAAACAGACACGAGTAGAAATACTGCTATTCTAGGCATGTCGTAAGCGGCGACTAATATTAGTTTTTTCATTGGGCTGCCAAACACTCATCATGTAAAGCACATTGCTACAGACACGACCACTACAAGAGCCATGAATGCTCTGGTGCAGTTTTCCTATAATGTACCAGCCTAAAGTCGTGGCCCCATGCTTATAAGGAGAAAAATAAAATAGAATGAATGAATGCAATCTAAATAACGGGTTGTTTTTTTTCTTCTAAATATGAAACATGTATTTCTCCGCCAGGTGAGGTACCAGCTAAAACTACTCAAAAATACATGAGTCACCCTTCTGCAACTGTCCTTAAGTCAACCAGCCATGACGGCCGTGAACCCTACTGGGTGGTCACACGACCTTCAGGTGTCAAAGTTATCGAAGGACGAGGTCAATTACCCCAAGGGATTTCTCGATTTATACAGGGAGACCTTCTGTTACCCCAGGTAGGTCTTACAGTCCAAGATACGTATGTCATGTTTGTTTCCGGTCACTCAGCTTTATTACTCAGCTTTATTACTCAGCTTTATTACTCAGCTTTATTACTCAGTGTTTGCTGAAAACCAGGAAGCACGAGCAGCGATGGTACTTAACAGGATAAGTCCACTTCAGGGCTTCATTGTACTAGCAGACAGACAGACAGACAGACAGACAGGCAGGCGCAGGTAGGTAGGTAAGTAGGTAGATAGGTAGGTAGATAGATAGATAGATAGATAGATAGATAGATAGATAGATAGATAGATAGATAGATAGATAGATAGATAGATAGATAGATAGATAGATAGATAGATAGATAGATAGATAGATAGATCAGATCTCTTTGTTTATTGTCTGGTTCACGCTAGTTGATCTCTTTGTTTATTGTTTGGTTCACGCTAGTTGATCTCTTTGTTTATTGTTTGGTTCACACTAGTTGATCACTTTGTTTATACGCTAGTTGATCATCACTGTTTGGTTCACGCTAGTTGATCTTTTTGTTTGTTTATTGTTTGGTTCACACTAGTTGATCTCTTTGTTTATTGTTTGGTTCACGCTAGTTGATCTCTTTGTTTATTGTTTGGTTCACACTAGTTGATCACTTTGTTTATTGTTTCGTTCACGCTAGTTGATCAGTTGTTGGTTCACACTTTTTACTTGTTTTGTTTATTGTTTGGTTCACGCTAGTTGATCTCTTTGTTTATTGTTTGGTTCACTTTGTTAGTTGATTCAACTTTTTTTGTTTGGTTCACACTAGTTGATCTCTTTGTTTATTGTCTGGTTCACACTAGTTGATCTCTTTGTTTATTGTTTGGTTCACACTAGTTGATCTCTTTGTTTATTGTCTGGTTCACACTAGTTGATCTCTTTGTTTATTGTCTGGTTCACACTAGTTGATCTCTTTGTTTATTGTCTGGTTCACACTAGTTTTGTCTGTTTGGTTCACACTTTGTTTATTGTCTGGTTCACACTAGTTGATCACTTTGTTTATTGTTTGGTTCACACTAGTTGATCACTTTGTTTATTGTTTGGTTCACGCTAGTTGATCTCTTTGTTTATTGTTTGGTTCACACTAGTTGATCACTTTGTTTATTGTTTGGTTCACACTAGTTGATCTCTTTGTTTATTGTTTGGTTCACACTAGTTGATCTCTTTGTTTATTGTTTGGTTCACACTAGTTGATCACTTTGTTTATTGTTTGGTTCACACTAGTTGATCTCTTTGTTTATTGTTTGGTTTATTGTTTTTGTTTATTGGTTCATCACACTAGTTGATCTCTTTGTTTATTGTTTGGTTCACACTAGTTGATCTCTTTGTTTATTGTTTGGTTCACACTAGTTGATCACTTTGTTTATTGTTTGGTTCACACTAGTTGATCTTTTTGTTTATTGTTTGGTTCACGCTAGTTGATCTCTTTGTTTATTGTTTGGTTCACACTAGTTGATCTCTTTGTTTATTGTTTGGTTCACACTAGTTGATCTCTTTGTTTATTGTTTGGTTCACACTAGTTGATCACTTTGTTTATTGTTTGGTTCACACTAGTTGATCTCTTTGTTTATTGTTTGGTTCACACTAGTTGATCTCTTTGTTTATTGTTTGGTTCACACTAGTTGATCTTTTTGTTTATTTTTGGGTTCACGCTAGTTGATCACTTTGTTTATTGTTTGGTTCACACTAGTTGATCTCTTTGTTTATTGTTTGGTTCACACTAGTTGATCTCTTTGTTTATTGTTTGGTTCACACTAGTTGATCTCTTTGTTTATTGTTTGGTTCACGCTAGTTGATCACTTTGTTTATTGTTTGGTTCACGCTAGTTGATCTCTTTGCTTATTGTTTGGTTCACGCTAGTTTATCAGTTTTTTCACTGTTTGGTTCACGCTAGTTGATCTCTTTGTTTATTGTTTGGTTCACACTAGTTGAGTTGATCTCTTTGTTTATTGTTTGGTTCACACTAGTTGATCACTTTGTTTATTGTTTGGTTCACGCTAGTTGATCACTTTGTTTATTGTTTGGTTCACACTAGTTGATCTCTTTGTTTATTGTTTGGTTCACACTAGTTGATCACTTTGTTTATTGTTTGGTTCACGCTAGTTGATCTCTTTGCTTATTGTTTGGTTCACGCTAGTTTATCAGTTTTTTCACTGTTTGGTTCACGCTAGTTGATCTCTTTGTTTATTGTTTGGTTCACACTAGTTGATCTCTTTGTTTATTGTTTGGTTCACGCTAGTTGATCACTTTGTTTATTGTTTGGTTCACACTAGTTGATCTCTTTGTTTGGTTCACACTAGTTGATCACTTTGTTTATTGTTTGGTTCACGCTAGTTGATCACTTTGTTTATTGTTTGGTTCACGCTAGTTGATCTCTTTGTTTATTGTTTGGTTCACACTAGTTGATCACTTTGTTTATTGTTTGGTTCACACTAGTTGATCACTTTGTTTATTGTTTGGTTCACACTAGTTGATCACTTTGTTTATTGTTTGGTTCACACTAGTTGATCTCTTTGTTTATTGTTTGGTTCACACTAGTTGATCTCTTTGTTTATTGTTTGGTTCACACTAGTTTATCAGTTTTTTCACTGTTTGGTTCACGCTAGTTGATCTCTTTGTTTATTGTTTGGTTCACACTAGTTGATCACTTTGTTTATTGTTTGGTTCACGCTAGTTGATCTCTTTGTTTATTGTTTGGTTCACACTAGTTGATCACTTTGTTTATTGTTTGGTTCACGCTAGTTGATCTCTTTGTTTATTGTTTGGTTCACGCTAGTTGATCTCTTTGTTTATTGTTTGGTTCACACTAGTTGATCACTTTGTTTATTGTTTGGTTCACACTAGTTGATCACTTTGTTTATTGTCTGGTTCACACTAGTTGATCTCTTTGTTTATTGTTTGGTTCACACTAGTTGATCTCTTTGTTTATTGCTTGGTTCACGCTAGTTGATCTCTTTGTTTATTGTTTGGTTCACGCTAGTTGATCTCTTTGTTTATTGTCTGGTTCACACTAGTTGATCTCTTTTTGTTTATTGTTTGGTTCACGCTAGTTGATCTCTTTGTTTATTGTTTGGTTCACACTAGTTGATCACTTTGTTTATTGTTTGGTTCACGCTAGTTGATCTCTTTGTTTATTGTTTGGTTCACACTAGTTGATCACTTTGTTTATTGTTTGGTTCACGCTAGTTGATCTCTTTGTTTATTGTTTGGTTCACACTAGTTGATCACTTTGTTTATTGTTTGGTTCACACTAGTTGATCACTTTGTTTATTGTTTGGTTCACACTAGTTTATCAGTTTTTTCACTGTTTGGTTCACGCTAGTTGATCTCTTTGTTTATTGTTTGGTTCACGCTAGTTGATCACTTTGTTTAGTTTGATCACTTTGTCTCTTTTTTTTATTGTTTGGTTCACACTACACTTTGATCACTTTGTTAATTGTTTGGTTCACACTAGTTGATCTCTTTGTTTATTGTTTGGTTCACACTAGTTTGATCTCTTTGTTTATTGTTTGGTTGATCACTTTTGTTTATTGTTTGGTTCACTAGTTGTTTATTTGTTTTATTTTTGGTTCACACTAGTTGATCTCTTTGTTTATTGTTTGGTTTCACACTAGTTGATCACTTTGTTTAGTTAGTTGATCTCTTTGTTTTTGTTTGGTTCACACTATTGTGATTTTGTTTACACTAGTTGATCTCTTTGTTTATTGTTTGGTTCACACTAGTTGATCTCTTTGTTTATTGTTTGGTTCACACTATTGTTTTGTTTATTGTTTGGTTCACACTAGTTGATCTCTTTGTTTATTGTCTGGTTCACACTAGTTGATCTCTTTGTTTATTGTTTGGTTCACACTAGTTGATCTCTTTGTTTATTGTTTGGTTCACACTAGTTGATCTCTTTGTTTATTGTTTGGTTCACGCTAGTTGATCTCTTTGTTTATTGTTTGGTTCACACTAGTTGATCACTTTGTTTATTGTTTGGTTCACGCTAGTTGATCACTTTGTTTATTGTTTGGTTCACACTAGTTGATCTCTTTGTTTATTGTTTGGTTCACGCTAGTTGATCTCTTTGTTTATTGTTTGGTTCACGCTAGTTGATCTCTTTGTTTATTGTTTGGTTCACACTAGTTGATCACTTTGTTTATTGTTTGGTTCACACTAGTTGATCACTTTGTTTATTGTTTGGTTCACGCTAGTTGATCTCTTTGTTTATTGTTTGGTTCACACTAGTTGATCACTTTGTTTATTGTTTGGTTCACGCTAGTTGATCACTTTGTTTATTGTTTGGTTCACACTAGTTGATCTCTTTGTTTATTGTTTGGTTCACGCTAGTTGATCACTTTGTTTATTGTTTGGTTCACGCTAGTTGATCTCTTTGTTTATTGTTTGGTTCACACTAGTTGATCACTTTGTCACTTTGTTTATTGTTTGTTCACGCTTGATCTCTTTATTGTTTGGTTCACACTAGTTGATCTCTTTGTTTATTGTTTGGTTCACACTAGTTGATCTCTTTGTTTATTGTTTGGTTCACACTAGTTGATCTCTTTGTTTATTGTTTGGTTCACGCTAGTTGATCTCTTTGTTTATTGTTTGGTTCACACTAGTTGATCACTTTGTTTATTGTTTGGTTCACACTAGTTGATCTCTTTGTTTATTGTTTGGTTTATTGTTTGGTTCATCGCTGGTCCAGGTTGTCTGGTGTAGCTCGTTTCCCAGAAATTTCAGGGAGAGTCTACAAAGATGGTCCCTCGTCTTAAAGCTTAGGCCACTGTTCCCTTCTTATTCCAGAGATAGTACTTTCTGCTGGTACCACCAATAACTATGATAAAGAATAGAAACGAAACGCTTTCCTGAGTATTGCGTTTCCCGATACATACTTATGTGTCCTCTTTCCTCTATCCTACCATCCCATTTATCTCAGAATTTACCCTCGATGAGAAATAAATTTAATCCCTTGGGATAAAACTTTCTATACATTTAAATTGAATAGCTTTCGCTTTACATTACATTTAAATGAAAACGTTAATAGGACAGATAGAATATGTTTACATTTCCATTTCCACTGGTTGAAAAGTGTTCACAATATAAATTGAATATGTTTTCATTTATGTTTACACTGATGTGAAAAGTTTGAAACTTCCATAAATTTTAAAATGAATATTTTCAAATAGACGTTTACACTGGTTTGGAACTGTAAGTATTATACTTAGAATGTACATCATTTCTTTCATCTTCTCCTCCCTGCTCCGTATGGAACCTGGGACTCTTTATGTGTTTAGTTCTCTTTAAGAAACTAGAAATAAAGCGGTCACCAACCCGTGCAGTGGGGGTTCATGAATCACCGTTCTATATTCTGAGGTTGCCAGCCTCAGATGGACTGGGACATCCACAAGCAATTTTCACATATTAAAATTCACATGGTAATATACATATATATGTTAGTTCACATGTTAGTAATAAAATATAGAATGTAAAATCACAACTAAAGCCAATCCTGGCTCACAGACGTTTTGCTCAGATGAATAAAAGGCACTGGCAGTTGTCTTATTACACGTGTACTTGGGGTCGTTAATTTTAACTTTAATTCCCTTTTTGACTCCGTGTGTTTCCTTCCGTTTCCTCAGACAGCGGCTTTCCTTATTAAAATGATAGAGATTTCATAGGCCGAACTGTCTGATGAATACTCCAATAAAAGGTGTCCGGTCTGATAAATGGAAATTCTGAATTCTAACTAGCACGCCTGGTGTCTTTGGCAAGCGTGAATGTCACAGTGACAAAAAGCACTGAAATGTGTCAGGTTATATTCACTGTCTTACCCTACTCTGTTTGTTATGGGGCTCAAATGATCAGCCAATCTGCTTTGAATATTTTGCATGACTCATCTAGTGCAAAATTTCAAACATTACTTTTCTGAAAATGGGCTGTAAACATTCGATTGCCCTGTGTACCAACTCACAAACAGGTCGTTAAACTCACACGACAACGTGTTTCAAATCTAACAACTTATTACTGTCGCTAAGGTAATGTCTTATGTTGCTTGAGCACACACAGAATCCGTCTCTTTACATCCTTGACCCGTGCCTTATCAGTGATTAAACAGATTTCGCTAGGCGATGTATGTGTCTGTGTACTGATATCGGCCACGCCTGCGATTAACCAGCTTGGTTGTCGATAATGTTCTATCAGCCGCTCCTGCAAATGTTTATTATTATCATCCACCAGGAGTGTCAGATAAACAGACAAGACACAATATACTGAAAGTAGCGAAAGAATGCAGATACAAAATATCTGCTACACTTAGCAGAGAAAGAAAGAAATTGAAATCACGTAATAAAATCGGTGGACTAGGTTGAACGGGACGCGCCTCGCCAAAACGAGGCAAAACTTTATTTAAAAAAAAAAAGATTACTGCCGTAGTGAAACAGAGATTAGGAAGAAGACGGGGTCGCCACAATCCAGTCTGTGACAGACTCCCGGGAGCAACACGGTTAATTGCTTCCTGCAAACAATAAGATTTCAGAAAGCTAGTTCAGTGACTTACCAACTGTCACCACTACTCAAACATCCGAAAATCAGTAAGGAAACTAAACAACAGCTGATAAATAGTATATTCATACCAACGCTTTGCTACCAATGTCAACAAATTTCTCTAACCAATGCACGGGAGAGGAAAACCATATCCCGTGAGGTGAGATGCTCCAGAAAAGCCATTTCTTTCACCAAGAGAGACAACATGAGAAATAATGACATAAGAAAAATTGAAGTTTCTGGCATCTTGCATCAAATATATAGGAAGAGAAAAAATTAAGTGGTGCGGCCAGCACATGAGAATATAATTCTTTAAGCTAAACATATGCGCATACACGAATACGGGGAAGTCCAAAAGGTGGCTGAGTAGATAACATCCCAGACACTTTACAACAACAAAGGATCCACTGTTGCCAGTGCCACACACTTGGCTGAAGAACACAAACTGCAGCTCCCCACTACGCTTTGCGACACGAGTGGGACGAACAATTAAAATAGTTAAGCAAATAACAATAACAGAAAAATAACAGAAATACTATCCTCAGCATCGTTTTCTTACCAACCTCTCTCTTGCTGAGGAATGCTCGATTTATGGCCTGAAAAAGTCTCCCAGCTGCTGCTTTTCGAGTGGCCAACTCTTCTTTGATGCCTCCCTTTCGGTCTATAATAGCTCCGAGGTATTTAAAGTGGTCGACCTGCTCCAGGACCTGTTCTCCCAGCTTAATCTGATGTTTTCTTTCTTCTCGTGATATCACCATGGATTTTGTTTTAGAGCTGCTTATGACCATCCCTCTCTTCTCCAGCTCTTCCTTCCAGACGTGCAGGTTGGATTGGAGATGTGCCTCTGATTTAGCAATCAGGGCAACATCATCAGCAAATGCCAGCTCCGAAATATAGACCTGTCTCATCTTCCAGTACCCCACTGAATACTTTCTTGTTCTCTCCTTACATGCCTTGATGACATCGTCCATAAGGAGTATGAAGAGGTAAGGTGATAACAGAAATACTACGGTTTACAAATAACTGAAATAATAACTGAAAAGCATCACAAATACAAAGGTTCGTTAGTAATTGTAGTAAACACAGAAATCGTAAAGAAATAAGAAAGTTTACAAATACTGTACATAACAATACTAGAACTATCTGAAACACTCGGGTATTTCCCTCATTAACATTATTTGACCCAAAAAAATCCAATACAAAACGAGATCAATTCTATTTTCAGATCTCGACAGTAAACAAGTGGACGGTAACTATGCCAGATGGCACAGTAAGAAATGGAACGGGTCTAATACCACAGGAAATTTTGGATCTGTTCCGACAAACTGTATCGCCAGCCGGCAAGGTATCTACCTACCTACCTACTTACATGTCTACCTGTCTGTCCGTCCATCCGTCCGCCGGTTTATCTATCTATCTATCTATCTATCTATCTATCTATCTATCTATCTATCTATCTATCTATCTATCTATCTATCTATCTATCTATCTATCTATCTATCTGTCTGTCTGTCTGTCTGTCTGTCTGTCTGTCTGTCTGTCTGTCTGTCTGTCTGTCTGTCTGTCTGTCCGTCCGTCCGTCCGTCCGTCCGTCCGTCCGTCCGTCCGTCCGTCCGTCGGTCGCCCGCCCGCCCGCCCGCCCGCCCGCCCACCCGCCCGCCCGCCCACCCACCCACCCACCCACCCACCCATCTATCTATCTATCTATCTATCTATCTATCTATCTATCTATCTATCTATCTATCTATCTATCTATCTATCTATCTATCTATCTACCTACCTGTCTACCTGTCTGTCCGTCCGTCCGTCCGTATATTATCTATCTATCTATCTATCTATCTATCTGTCTGTCTGTCTGTCTGTCTGTCTGTCTGTCTGTCGGTCGGTCGGTCGGTCGGTCGGTCGGTCGGTCGGTCGGTCGGTCGGTCGGTCGGTCGGTCGGTCTGTCTGTCTGTCTGTCTGTCTGTCTGTCTGTCTGTCTGTCTGTCTGTCTACATACATACATACGCGAAAGTAACTCGCCAATTATGAAGGGAATGAAATATGGTGTGCTATTTCTGCAGATGACGTCATTATTTCTCCTGTGGTCACATCTGTCCTGTCCACTCAATTTAAATGTCCTTGGATATTTGTATTTAAATTTAACGTGACTTATCGTGACTTGTGATCAACGGCCAATGCACAATTTAAATGTCCTTGGATGTTTGTATTTAAACTTAACGTGACTTATCGTGACTTGTGATCAACGGCCAATGCACAATTTAAATGTCCTTGGATGTTTGTATTTAAACTTAACGTGACTTATCGTGACTTGTGATCAACGGCCAATGCACAATTAAAAAATTGAAAGACGTCCGTGTTCTTTTAATGGGTGTTCAATTTAGTTGTCACGGTGCAGTGAGCGCCTTTTCCGTATTTTTCATAAAAAGCTAGTGGATTGTTTATTGCTAATAGTGTTGACAGTTTTTTTTACTTGCATGACAGTATTACGGGCAAGCCAAACCTTTGGCACAGAACGTATGAGCAAGGCTTGGTGGAGTTGGAAAATCAGATCTCTTCATATATTCACACATTTTCTGTGTATACTTTTTTTTTTCTGATGTCTATTTTCTTTTCTGTTTCCACCATCATGTTTCGTAGTGTTTGTTTATTGTCTTCTCTGTCTGTTGTATGTTGTGTTCGTCCGAATCCTGACTAGTACTTTTGTAAACAATTTATGGACACCATATCTGTTTTATGATAAGACGTGCAACTAGTTTTTGACGAAACAAACGACAATAGGTGATGCAGTTACTCAGAACAAAAGACAAAGGTGATGCCTAAGTTTCCACTACAATAGCTTCGTCAGGGTCAAAAGAACCAAAGAGAAAATAAACAAAGCGAGAACTAAGTTAAATACTGAAAAAGAAAATAATAATACGACCCGAAAACAGAAGTTGCTGATAATACTCCCGTGAGAATCTGCTTGTCCATTGTCTTAGTGTGACTCATTATTTATCTTCGTTTACCCCGTCGAGTATCATTTGTCTTATTGCAGTCCACCCCATCTTCAATCAATCAATCAATCAATCAATCAATCAATATCCTTTAGCTCCCAAAAGAGCGTAGATCTTCAACAAACCCATATCAAGTCCTCCTGTGCCATCAGCTCAAAGCCTTTCTAATTTTCCTCACTATTTTCTATTCTGTCTCCAGTTCTCTTCTCCGTGTATTCTTCAGTCTGCCTCACCATCTCTTACTCTGGGTATTCCAGAGTAAGGACTCAATAGTAATGCTACCAACTTGTTTCTTAGTGTGTGTGCCCACTCCATCCGCCAGTCGCTTCTACTCATGTCTTGTTTACTAGCACATACCTTATTCTTGTCATCAGTTCCATTAGGTAACTGATAAGGTTGATTTAACGTTGGATTTTTTAATTCCCGTTAAATGATATCCACCAAAAGATTGCTATAAGTGGATGGGAAGCAGACAATCATACATCATCATCAGTCTGATATGAAATCTCTATGGTGTTGTTTGGCTCCACTGTAGTGTTGTGGAATCGTCAACTTGACTACGCCAGTTGGTGTGTCGACATGGATTGAGTTGTTATAATGTGGCGAATGATGATAAAGGTTAGTCGGTGTATGTTGACAACAAAATGTTCTTTTCTCACACTCATGTATGGCTGGAAGTCATCGACACCAACGACTGTGTACCTTTTCTAAAGTTTAATTGGACGTACACACTCGACAGCACAGATAGTGACAAATCACAGTTTGCCTATAATTACATCATAGTTACAGTGGATAAATGGTCTTGCAATGTTACATGGGCACTCATGTAGGAATAAGTGTTATAATGGACTGTCAGTAGCCAAGCACTCAGTAGTATCCGCCCTACATATAATACATCTGACCTTCACTGAATGAGCACGTCAAACTCATATACAACAAACATTTCAGATGGCTTCTAAACCTAATCTCGTCTAGCGACGATTCTTCAAACATAATTG